>JBBPPY010000561.1:0-19799 GCA_038092195.1 Leccinum barrowsii
CATAGTGTTCGTTGTCGAGGTGCAGGGGCCATGAAGGCGCAGCCACGGTTGTGCCCTTGGGTATAAACGTTCCGTCTGAGAACGTGAAGTCTTTGATGGCCAACCGTCCCAAGCTCACTTATCGAGTGACAGTCAAGTAAATACATTTGCCTCAGTGGAAACCGATGATATGACTTACACGCGCCGAGCCCAATCATACGTTGGCTCTCCTTCATAAAACTATCGATCTTGCGCATCTTTCCCAAGGAGGCTTTCGACCATCCCTCAGTTTCGACGATAGTCTCCACCTCCTCGCGAAGCGGTTGAATATACTGAGGGTTTTCGGCCAAGAAAAAGAGTGCATGGGAAAAGCTCTACAATAGAAAAGAGTTGAATCCTTCACCGAGTAAATCATAGCAAAATAACATACGCTAGAGCTGGTCTAGATCACCGTCACCATGTCGATAAGCAGATAAACGAAGGGAACGCTGAGAATACGGAGACCTACATGAATTGCCGCAAAGTTGATAGTCAGCACACGAGTAGTCCAGCGCTCAACCGTGCGCTCAACACCCTCGGGCGCTTCCTCCAACAACCATGATAGGAAATCGTTCTATGGAGTGGAAGTCAAAATGAGGGAAATCGCAAAGAAGAAATAACGAACTGGTCTGTCAGGCCAGTCATTTCCATATTCTTTCAGAAGTTCCAGTCGCTCTTCAATTATTGGCGCAAGGTGTTTCCCAGCGCGCTTCTTGCAATCTGGAACATCAGTCATGAAACGCACGACAATGCTGTAAAACATTGAGTCAGCTGGTTGTCGCAGTAGGGTAGCGCTGAGACACTCACGGTGCCATAAAACCAGGGAAACGCCTAATTTTGTTCCCTGCCTCGACCACATCCAACGTGAATCGTAGATTGATATCTATCCAGTCAGGATCACGGCCTATTACTCCAGAATGAGCAGCTTGGAATTGACAAAGGAGACATCCTTTGCATACATAATGGGAGCCCGACAAAGATCCTGTTGCTAGCCCTGCACACGACTTTTTGGATAGTACTCAAGGCCGGTACACTCTTCCACTCTAAACGGATTCAACAAAGGGTCCACACTGGAAGGATAGTACCGCTCACCATTGTCTCGTAAATCTAAAAGCTCATCAAAAGCTACCGAAATTTCGTCTTGTATTTCTGGATAGACGTTGTTGAGGTTGCGAGTAAGTTGAGTACGGACGATTTCCGCGTGGTATGGGGTGTGAAGTATCTCCGGGCCCAGGGTATACGCGAGCTTCATTGTCTGCCAAAAGCATTATCCGTCCGTTCCACTGTATCAAGATAACCTAGCCACTCACATTATTTAGTTCATCGAGGAACGAGAGCGCATCGTCGGGGGCCTTTCGTAGTTCTTCTATGTGTTGCCGACTGCTCACTAACACTAACCAACGGTGACTATCCGCAAGCTTGAACGGCAAAGATTTGTACTGCCAATGGAGATGATTGCGGATTCAGATGACCCATTCGTGTACACTTGCCTTCGAGTACCCTTCCTGAATGAGCTTATGGGCATTCGACTTGTATTTGCGACCTGCCCACCAGGATCCAAGCCAACCACTTGACCCAATGGTCGGGATCCCGTCAAGCTAACAATAACTGATCAGTGTCCGGGACATGGCACGGAGGTCACCACATACTTTGTGATATTTGAACAGTTCAGAAATCACGATAGTGGCAGCGACAATGCCTGTGAGGGTGTACACGACACCCGATCTGCCATCTGCAAGTGTGGGTAACTGGGATTGCATCCTGAACAAGGGATGTCTGAAAGCTGCTGACCCCCAGCCATTTTAATGCAGCAGTTCCGACGGGGAAAAAAGGCATGTGTAAGCACTTTGATTGACTCAGCCTTCGGACGTAGCTAAAGCGGCGCCAAGTCGGAGACTCGAAGGGCTCTGCCAGTGATATTATTTTTCATCAAACATGCCTCCAATGGACCGGGTGGACATGGTACATTGTCAACAAGCGAGTTATCACAGTCCTGTCATTTTTGTCGAGAAATCTCAAGCCTTGGGAGTAAACCAGTTGAACTCGCTACGGCCCGGGGTGTGCGGAGTGTATAACCTCGGACTCCGCGTGCTTGCGCACTCGATCGGTGGCTGCAGCCGTCGGGGGCTTCTAAGACAAATTTAGCACGGACCTGTCCATGATTCCGGACATGGTTCCCAGGACCAAACAATAAATTTAGAAGGACTAGAGCAACGTTTAGGTTCGACCTTAAGGTGGTCTGTCTAACTCCGTTGTGTCTGCAAGCTAGCCTATGGCTCATTGTCATAAGCGAGCTGTCATTTTTGTCGAGAAATGCCAAGCAGTAGTACCTGATGACATAAACCATCTATGTAATTTCGGACTCCGTCGCCGTGTGATATTAAAAGTGTGCCAGTGACTATCAGTGCCTGGGACGCACAGTAATATGCAAGAAACCACCTCATTCTAAAAAGTTCACATTAATCACCCCATCGGAATAGCCAAGAATCTGAGAGTACTATGCTGGTAATAGGCTCGACTTCATGACGATCGGTACCAGTCCGTCGGAGATGTTACAAGTTGGAAGTTACCTACATGGCCACAGTCCGGAAGGCAGCGGTCGGGGTAGCGGTAACCCCCTGACGAGAGCTTTCGCAGGCTCAAAACCGTATACCCTTGCTCGTCCAATGCGCGTACTGTCCTGAGACGAGTCTGACGTGGTCCTGATGCCCGGAGAGGGACGACCCACGGGCGTAGCAAACAAGTCTGACAGTCCAGGCGGCCTCGTAGACTCACCTCCGCAACCCAGACTCACATTTGGCTACGGTATCTAATTAATATTGTGACGGTGGTGGTCTCGTTGACGTTCGTGTGGGATCGCAAATGCCCTAGCCCCTCCTGGCCCATATACTTTGTGGGCACATCTAGAGACCACCTGTTAGTGCACATAGCCTCTCAGGCTTATGCTCCTGTCTGTTGGGAGTGTAGCTTGTATTAGATACCAGCAGTGCACCTATGGGAACCATAGCACATGAACGGAAAACTATGGGGTCTAGGTGGGGGGCATTTTGTGATTCAAGAGAGAGTTTGCGGAACTGCTATCAATAATGCAAGGCAGTGAATTTTGTCCAGTCAGCATTTACCAACACACATTCCGCCGAACGGATACGGTTTTATGAAATTGCAAGTTTTGATTGACTCAATCGGCCTCCTGTTTATTCTCCGTGGGCTAGGGCCGCTAGGCGTGCCTTGATTGGACTCGACCGCAGTACGAGCCTGGGCAGGGTTCTAAACGAGCCATGGGACATGGCAAACACTATACAAATTTGCCAGGATGACCCTGCGACTTGATGCGAATCATGCGATACAGGTCAAGCCCGGCGAAGAAATTGGTAAACAGCCTCAGGCCTGCCAAAGTATTCAGTCACAATCCTGATTGAACGATGTCTACGTGCTCAGCAAGCGTCACAAGTGCTATTGAAAAGTGGATGGATCATGATGCGCACCCCACACAGCTGAATAAGCTCACCCATCTCATGATCCCATAGGCCGGGCCTGATTGTCTTCCAGTTTGACGTCGTACGACAACGCGATATGGATTTGAGCTGACTGGCGGCAAAGAATCGATCATATTTATGAACACGTGTGAGAACCGTTTCTATGATTTGAGACAGTGAAATCGCGCTGACACTATGCATGTTTACCATCCCCGAAAGGATTAAACATACATGCATTCTCATAGTATTCATCGTCGAGGTTCAAAGACCCCACGGACATTCCCTTGCGTATAAACGTTCCGTCCAAGAAAGTGAAGTCTTTGACAGCCAACCGCCCCAAGCTCACTAGCAGTCGAAGTGATGGTCAAGGAATTCGTTTGTTTCAGCAATGATTTGGAAAGTAGCATAAGTAGACCGACTCCGAGCCAAAGGTGAAGGGTGCACGTGGGCGGAAGGACTGAATAGTTGGCGTGGGCGTCAATGTCACGAAGTACAGGTTCACCTTTTCGCTGTTCGGCGCTGAGCGCTGAGCGCCAACCCAGTATACTTTCCAAGAGACGCTTGAAGTAGAAGAACGAGAGCGGTGAGCAAGTCGACAAGACATTCTATTGATGACATTAACAAGACTGGCAGGCCAGGGAGAAAATAGACGGACCTCTAGTCACACCAAGGAGAAATGTCTATCAAAGGTGATAAAATGAGGCCATTCAAAGCAGAATATTGATAGAGACCCAGAAATGAGGGACGACACTGGCGGACCCTCGCGGCTGAGCGCAGGGACACAAAGCTGATCACGGTCGATGTATTCGGTTGCATTTCTCGCTGGATGGCAAGTGGGTCGTGCCCGGGGAGTGGGCAAGTTGTAGTGTAGAATTCGACGACCTTCAAAGCAGCAAAGCTGGAGTTCAGTGAACGCGTTGGACATGGTCAATGATTTCCTACGGGCCCGGGGGAGCGACCGAGTCCGCGATACCACACTTGGAACATACTAACGATCCAAAGTCACGTCGCTCGTCCGCCTTGCAGCGCTTGTTTGGGCCCATTTCAGCGCAGCGCAGACTGTAACGCCCACGGGTGGAGGCCATATTTCATGACCGGCCGACGTCCTCCCGATTACTGATACGCCCGGGTGGCAAGGCCGCTTGCGCACCCAATGCACACCCGACTTTCCTCCTCCTCTCAACACATGGAGCGATGTCCAAAAAGTTTGCATGAACGGACTCGCCGCGTGATGGATACTCCAAACGTGGCAAGGACGACGCACATGATCGAGAGGCTTACATCCCCTGCCGTCCAAATTAAAAGCAAGCGGAAGATCTTTGTAGGACGGTCGCGAATGTCGATTGGCTGGGATGGTCCATATCACGAAGTCGCATCGTCAGACTCTACGTGTGTACACCCCGAAAAAGCGTCTTTCGTTACCATTGAGTCACCCCTCGACGATCCGTTAGGAAGAAAAAGGAAAAGTCCTAATATCGCCCTTCATTCCCATTGATTTGCTCGAGTTGCATTTCTTCGTCTCCCTCCCTGCCCGATAAGCTTAGACCGCCCGCGAATGCCATGGTAGAGGCGATCGTCTCCCGACCACTGTAACTCCGTGTGTGAAACGAGACTCCAAATCCGCTGTCGATTCCTTCAGAGAGACCACGGCTGTCCTTTTCGTACAATTCCCGAATGCCAAGCACGAACCGCGGAATGGCGGGGTATATGGGTACGATGCCAAAAATGCCGAAGACGACCACCCAGGTAGGGGGAAACGCGCCTGTATGCACTTGCGATACCACAACAGCGATGGTATTGAACAAGTTTCTGTTGGTTAGTTTATACGTGAACACATTGATAGAGTGAAGGCACAACGAACGACTTACAAGAATATGTAAAAGACACCCTCCTTGACGATCAGGGACATGTATCGGTTGGGTTGCCATAGCTTCGTCTCCTTGTACATTGCTATCGAGTCCTTCACGGTAGGAATGAGAGCAAGGATGAGCAATAGTAAATCGAAGAGGAATGTGTTGATGAGCGCAAATTTGAGGTAAGGGCTTAGCACAGTGAGCACTTCGGTGCAAGTCGTATAATCAAGTACTTGGGTGATTAACACTAGAGCAAAGAAAAGTGGCGGGAAGCCCTTAAAAACATTCGTCATTCTGAACGAAATACATACCTGTGGCATCGGTACGGGGATTATCGAAGACGAATATCCCAACTAATTCGACGACAACCTCGACAATGTAGCAGACCAGGAGGATGCCGAGGATTATCTTTGATTGTTTCCACATCGCATAAACACGCAGAATCATCACGACTGTGCTCGAAGACAGGATTGGTCAGAGAGGCTATAACTGAGGCATGCTGACCCACGATCGGAGGCACCCATGAAAACTAAATATGTCCATTGTGTCGAGTAAATGAGTCCAGTACCTTCACAAGGCACAGGTCCTGATCTTGAAGTGACATCTAACAGATGAACAAACGATGCTTACACCTACAAGATCGTGAACGAGAGCAACTTCTTAGAACGCGAATACGCACAGCTACCAACATTACTCATTAAAATTTGAATGAGACTGGAATTCGAATACAAAAACAAACCTGCAGAGGGCCAGGCACGAACGCGGTGCCAACTAGCAATGGTTGAATACCGTCAGTATTGAAGGGCTTGGCTAATCATCCCGAACATACGGAGTGAGATTCCCCTTGAAGACGAATTCAAAGTGGGTTATACAGTCGAGCACGCGTAACGCCGTGATAGACCCACATAGCAACATAGATGCCAACGTAACGAACCTGTCCGGGTATCATGCATGAGAATTTGTAACAATATTGGGGAAATCTGTGCGCACAAGAAAAAACAACATGGTGACCGACGTCCAGCGCTGGGTCTGTGGCACCGTCAGTGCCAGTGGCTTGGTAGATTATTGGGAACATTTGTTTGCTAACCCAAATATACTCGACCTATGTGGTTCTTTAGCGAACAAAAAGTCATGGAAGATGGAGCGTGTACTTCTCTGGGGAGTGTAAGGACTGTCGATGAAAGAGTCACAAACATTCTGGGAGCCATTATTGACTACTCACAATAATCATATACCACGAAGGTGACCATTGCAACTAGGCATGTCAACAAGTCAGACTAGGGGGCATTAATAGAACTCGTAGTTGACCATACGGGATACTTCGTTATTTATGAGAATTTCCTGAACTGTGGACTGCAAATCAGACGACATAGGGGAAGTATGTCACGGAAGGGGATGATAATTTTTTATGGTCAACAACGAAAGAAAAAGATAAAGGGAGAGAAAGAGACGGAGCAAGGTCAGAGTGACTTTGTTAGTAATATTTTAGCAGGGTTAAAATTAGGGGCAACGGACATGGTGTGGAGATCGTCGAAATAAATGTTGGGAGCCGTGCCGAGTATCTGAGGATGCCATGACGACAGTGAGCTCACGACGGTCGAATGTGTCAAGGTCGCACCCCAATTCGGACCGAAGACGGTAAGCCACGATGTTGATGACAAGACTATTGACATTGGGGACCCGTATGCGACATACGCAGAGCTAAGTGGACCAGACGACGTGTCGCACGATGCACGGTCGAACCTGACTGCGCGCGAGACGGAGTTACAGATTTTGACAAGGTCGACAGATTTATGTAAAAATCAGATTAACCGGCGGCTGAGAGGGCGGGGTACTATTGACTGACACCACTGACCCTAATTAACGAGCCCCCTGGGGCTCGGAGATGTGACAGAAAGGCCCACTGCGTTGACTGCGTGGCGGAATAGCCGGACTGCTGCCAAATGTATTACATATATACTTCAGTCGAACGGCTCACCGGAGAAGAATCGGGTTGCGTTGAACGAGTGGATGTGACAAGCGCGTACTAGTACTAGTGCCGCTTCGAAGGATATGATCGGTGTCCTTTGGACATTTCGGCGTGCATCTTGAGCAGCTGTAGCACGTCCCAGATATCCTTATAATGACAAGAAGTTTGTTATTGTTGGCACTAGTTAGTAGTGGTTCAGTCACAGCTTGAATGCATGACGGAAGGAAAGGCAGAGGTCCGAGTCCTCCCCAACAAACACAAACAACACATCTGCAAGACACCGACTTCTTCCCCATCTACACACCGCCACCTTTCCTCGAGCACCCTCCCCCGGATCTGCAACACCGCCCGACTCCGTTTCCAAGTATGCCCAACGAGTGGGGCACAATTTGCTGAGGGTCCGACACTGCATCGCATCGTCGTCCCGTTGACCGTGGCGTTCGTCCACGGTGACCTCTTTCGGCGTATTTGGTTGCGATGGTTTCCTCGGTGGTTCTTTCCGTTCCACTCCGACATCGACGGCTATGTGGATGTTGAGGTCAGTAAACGTTTTTCGTGCCGCAGAGTTTGCCTCAGATCACACGCAAGGGGGAAGAGACACTCGAATAACGACGCAAGGTCTTGAGGTGGAAGAGGATCCGTTGCTTCATTCTCGGATGCTCCATCGACACAAATAATAGTTCCCGCCGTGTTCCAAGAGTAGATGACCATTCATAGGCCTTTTGAGCATAATGTATAGTAGCATTCCGAACAAGTCTCTCGCCATTCGCCCCTTGACGATCAGCTAGGCAGCACAAACCTCCTGACGCACATTCCTCCCTTCCACCAGCTCGAAGTGACCATCACCTTCCCCAGTGTCCCCACTCGAATGGCTCTCACGGTCTTCAAATGAAATCGCAGAGAGGGCCACACTATCCCATCCAGCAACGTTTCCGGCGCGCGAATTGATCCCGAATCCAGTGTCCAACCCCTCGCGGCGACCATGCCTATCCCTTTCGTACAACTCCCGAATGCTGAGCACGAACCGAGGAATGACGGGGTACAAGGTTGCGATGCCGAAGAAGATCAGGACGAGCTGCAAGTTAGGGGATAATGGACTTTTTGACATTTGCGCTATCACGGTGGAGGCATTATTAACGGAATTCCTGTTTTACAGAGGAAAACAAAAATCATCAGTGTCCAGAGTGCGTGAATACTTGGTGAACAACGTACAGAAAGAGGTAGAAAACACCCTCCCTGACGATCAAAGACATATATCGGTTGGGCTGCCACCTTTTCGTCTCCTTGTACATCAAAACCGATTGCTTCAAAGTAGGGACAAAAGCAAGAACCAGTAATAGGACATAAAGGATCGACGAACTGACCATCCTATATGTGATGTAACGGTTAGGTACACTGAAGTCTGCAGTGCAAACCGAATAATCGAGCACTTTATAGATTGAAACTAAAGGAAGGCGAGATAAGTGGGATTTCAAGGTCCTTCAGTTCATAGATGTATTCCTCAGCTGGGTGGAATCATACCTATGATAAAGCGTGGGTTACCAAAACCAACTTTATCAACAAATAGGATGATAACCCTGGTCGCGTAGCAAATCAGGATAATGCTGAGGATTATCTTTGATCGATTCCACAGTGCATAAACACGCAGAGCCATCACGACTGGGATCGAAGACGAAATATGTCAGAAATTGATTGAACAACCGCCGGGGACCTGCTCACTTACGATCGGCGGCTGTCGTGAACAACACTTGTGCGCATTCAAGCGAATAAACGAATCCGATGCCTTTGGAAGGTGCATATATCGATCAATCATCACTCGAGATGGGAATACTTGAATAGTGCTTACACCTATATGTTGATTGTGGTCAGGAACAAATTATCTGTGGACGGAAAACGCACATCTATGGCCAGGGCACGGGCCTGTTAAAATTCACCCCGGCGTTTGAACTGGAAAATCTAACCTTTAGAGGGCCAGGCACAAAGGAGCTGCCGACTAGAAACAGACAAGGTCATCCTAACGAACCTTAGCAAAACGGCTGGAACATACAGAGAGAAAGTGTCCTTGAAAAGGATTCAGGGTAAGATATCTCGTAGAGCATGAATTATGGCAACACACTTACATAGCAGTGTAGATGCCAACATAACGAATCTGTTGGGGTGTCATGCATGGTACTCCAAAAGCACTGTTTTACACACGATGAGAAACAACACGGAGACCCAAGTCCAGGGCTGGATCTGCACTGCTGTCAGCGACACGGTACAGTGTTCCATATAATTTGTGTCCTGACCCAAATATACTCGACCTACAAGACGATCAGAACGAAAGAAAGAAAGAAACGCCGGAAGAGATTGGCTAGTACCTCTGATGAAAACGTGAGGGCTGTCGGTGAAAGAGTTATCAGAGTTGCATCCCCGGGGCAAATTTGAATTCTCCGATTGCTTACCATAGTCGTAGACAATGATGGCGACCAGACCCACTGAATGTCAGCACGTTAGAAGGACGAACATCCATCAGATTCGTGAATAACCATACGGGACATGTCATTTCCCAAGAGTTGTATCTGGACACTAGACGCTAGATCTGACGACATTGAAGCGAAAATAACACGGCAGTGTCTTGATAGTGATAACTGATGATGAACGAGAACGAGAGCAGCAGGATCAAAAAGAGCCACTGCCAGTGAGCTGGATGTTAAGTAGTATTTAGAAGCGCTGATAGCTGATATGTACAGGCAACGCGTAAAGGCGATGATAAAGTTGTCGCTCATGTACTGCGAGATGTATTCCGATGTGAGCGTGGGTCCGCCAGCTTGCACCGGTGATCATATCACATTCCGTTTCCCGGCGTAGAGTATGTTGATGCCACGTTTAAACACACCGAATTTTAAACACCCTAGTAGATCTGTCAGCATCCAGCTTTTGACTTGCCTCGAGGCCTCTTACAGCTGTTTTTGTAAGGGCGCAAAGAAGTCACCTGTGCTTATCCGCTCAAACGTTCAACCCGTTGGCGCTGTTCATTTGAACCCAAGAGATGTTCTGAAACACAGAAGTTCAATCAGCTGGTCGATGGAATTGATGTGAACGAATGAAATGCAAACTAAATGGGCGCGACGTACTCAAACAGTCCGCACAGGCCGTAGCACTCCGCTCCGCGGATCTAAGATAACACGGTACACAGGATGTGGTCATGATCACCTTTTGTTCAACCTGGGTCATGACCACTACTTTGCACCAGAGTTTCGCTGTCTGATATGATATTCCTATGGGATGAATACAGAAGTGTATTTCTATCGCTGATGGAACATCGCCAATGATTGAATTATTGATCAGCAAAATCTCCTTGCCCCTGAGAGTGCTTGCAATATTCGGAGGGATCATGGGTCATTTAGGCTGGATCGTCCACTTACGGAAGCCACGCGGGTGCACACGCTGTGCAGCGCCGGTGCTTAATATAATAGATATTCAATCCATATCCATCAGCCCAATCCACAAGCGTCGTCAAGGAGTTGCAGAAGTGATGCAGAGAAAGGTCGGTGCCGCCGATGGCCATCAATCTACATCATCAGGAACACGTTACCAAGGCAATGAATGCGCATATCTTGGATGATCGATTAGGGCTATGAGCATAGAGCTCGTACGCAAGTGGCTCAAGTTCGAGTGTCATATCACGAGGAGATCACGTCGATGCTAAAGTCGGATGTGTCTGTTCGTGGTGGTGGGTTCAGCGCTCAACCAAACAGCAACGCAGAACGTGATAGTCGTCGAGTCCTTACACATCGGCGTGGGATCTCCCGGGCTCGAGCAGGACGTCAATTAGAGGACCCCTAATTGACTCAGACAATACCTGTGCAAAAAAGTACGAGCGAGTGTCCAAGGAGAGACCGGAAACGTGCACCATGAGAGGAAAGTGAGCTCAGACCCAAGACAAAAAGTACAGTTCCATCCTACTCCCGTAGTCAATACATTGGAGATTTCCCCACGAGCGGATAAAATATGTCTGCAGTTCGAGCGTCGCAGCCGCATCCCTAGTTTGATGTGTGGAAAGCGGGCGCTTACTAATAGAAATACGCTGATAAACCGCATCGTCTTGTCTTGAGCACTGATGAGATGGCGAAACGAGGGAAAACAAAAAATGGTGGGTCTCACCTCTTGTCATAAAACGTCCTCACGCCTGGGCTCCCGAACCGCTACGCCTTGTTGTCGACCGGAGGCGTGTGGAACGATACTCCAACACGTCGAGAATCGGTTGCATCTTTTATTCTTCAAGGCGGGGGGTTGCATTTCAACTCGGGGCTCCGACTCAATGACGACGAATGAAAACAAATGCATACGCAAGCTGGCCTCGACATCTTTGGACATCGCTCCGTGTGCTACGAGGAGAGGGTGGTGGTAGGCTGAGGCTGAGAGTGGGCGGGCGGGCGGAGCGTAAAGCGCTCTCCGGCCCGAGACGGGAGCCCGAGTTGCCGGGTATGGTGGGTGGGAACACCTCCCAGGTGCGTGTACCCGAAAGTCGGGATCGCGCTCCGGACCCCAGTGAGCTACGAGGAGCCATGATGGGAAATGGAGGCAGGGCGTGGTGAGTGGGTGTGCTGAAACGGGCTCGGACGAGCGCTGCAAGGCGGATGAGCGACGTGGTGGAGGCGAGAGAGGAAGCGCAGAAGCGGTGCCTCTCGCTTGTGTCGCTTGTCCGAAGACCTTGCACTGTGGCTTCACTCGTGCCTCACTGCACCACAGTCCGACCTCCTCGCTGAGCTTCTGTTCTTTATGAACGACATGGGATGGAAAGTCTTCCGAGTCAAGTTCTCCTTATTATGTAATAAGCCCCGGCGGGGCTTGCGCGTCAGCTCGACTCTCTTGCGACTTCGCCCCTCCTCGCCACCTCGATAGCATGATGTACACACATTGCGGGAGTTTCATCTCATCTCTCTGATCGGCGGACTTGGCATACATCGAAGCTAGGGCTCCCGAAAGGTGCGACACCCCCCGACCACCATCGCCAACAGCACAGATACCCCCTCACAATGGCAGCCCATGCGGTCCGAGATCTCTGACGCCTTCACCGAGTCCCCCGAGCTCGAAGGCAGACTAGGCTTCGAACAAACTCCGGCCCGGGGCGTGTTCGTCTGACTGAGAGACGAGCTGGTGGAGGCTGAGCTCGTCGCGGAGTACATGAGGGCGGAAAACGTGCCGCCTGAGCTCAGCAGTCGCGTAGTTCCATCAGGTGCGTTTCCTTTCTCTGTCTTGCTTGTATGAATGTCAAACTTGTACGTTCAAGTTGACGTTACGCGTGGGGTGCCGCGGGGACCTACCTGCTTACATGCGAGCCTCGAGTACAACTCTCCCGAACGGGAATCACAATCGCGGCACGGGCGTCGTCCAGCCCTCAGTTGATATGATGTTGAAAGGGTGGGCGTGTACAGACCAGAGTATCTCAGGGCGGGCGTGTTAGAGTGTTAACATCGACTTGGTGCTTCACAGTTTTCTCTCGTCTGCTAGTCTGATCGTTCGGCACCCATATCATTTCCTCCTTTGTCCATTGCCCGCGTTCGCGTTCCACCTGGGTAGACGGTTGCAAGCATCTTTCCTCGATGCAGACGACGTCACGGACGAGTCGATCAGATTCATTTGACCCATACAGCCATGTTAGTACCGCGTCGAAGACCTCGGAGTCATCGCGATCGATATGCACTCATGCTTGAGGCAGAATCCATCACTTGCTCAAGTAACACTTCAGGCAAGAATCTTACCACGTCCATCTTTTCAATTTCTTTCACTACGCGTGTTTTTTGTCGACTCCAGGAATAGGCGCAAGGCGGTTCGACACGGTAATAAGTAGCCACCCTTGGCAGGACATTCTTGGTACCAATAGAGCCATAGGTGGCGACCTCTGAGTGGTCACGGTCAAGTTCTCTCCGGTCGGCAAATTCATCGCAACTGCAGCTCTCATGTACTTTCAGATCTACGACAGCCTCAATGGCACCCTCCTCGCTGACTTTCCAATCCGAGTACTCATTAATTAACGGATGCCTCGCCTGGACGGGCAATGGAAAACAACTTCTTGCCTTGTCTGTCGATGGCAACATCCACTGTCTCGACTGGTCCTCCAGGACGACACTCTCGCAATGGACATCTATTCACAGCGACGACAATCCATGGTTACATCACGCTAACACGCGATTTCACATGCATAAGCCTCTGCCAACTCATCTGTTTCATTCTGGGACACTACATCATATGAACGAATTGGACGGACTACCCTCGTCCATGGCCATCTCGGCAAACTGCGTTATCGTGGCTGCGGGTGACAGGACAATCACGTCCGCGATCTGTCCTGCCACCATCATACCTCGAGGAGTATATGCGCTGTGAAATGGGTTGTCTGAGTCTACGGTCCTAATGTCTAACGTACACCAGAAAGAACTTGTCTAATCCCATTCGGACAGCAATGTTGACTTACTCGAGGTACAAGTTCGTTCCGTTCGAAACATGTCATGATCACAAGGCACAGGTCGAGCTTCCGCCCACGACGCTCACGACTGACGATCAGTTCAACCACGACGAGGTTGGTAATCAATTATTCTCACTTTCCTGCCGTGCTCACGCTGCGGAAGCTACCCCTGCCGGCGTCGTCTGTGCATCATGAGGACCAGGTGCGGCCACCTGTCTTATCCCACTCCATAATGCAGCCCTCAGTATACCTCAGGACCTCCGCCCCAGAGATAGCTCAGAGAAGCACAACGATAGTGTGCCGCCATCGCGATTCCTTCGGGTCATAGGAAGGTGGAAGAATAGCATCAGAGGACCTGTAGTCCCTTAGCTTCGTCGCTTTGCCGGCATTCAATCTAAGCAGAGAAGCTGAATGCATCGAACAGAGCATTTTTGATAATGGCCGAAGCTCAGGGTATACCAGTGAGTGCTCTTCGAAAAGCTAATGCACGTGCTTCGTCTAAACTATCATATCAATGAACAGTCAGAAAGGTCGGAGAACCGGTAGGTGTTCAAAGTTGTTCATTTGGCCCGCAGATGTCATCGTTTATCTTTCCTTGCAGGAGAAAAAGAAGAAGAAAGCCAGACCTCGTGTGGGCGGAGGCCACCACAGTAGTACTGGCACTGGAGGTCGTCCTCCGAATCCAGGACTATCGAGCGACGTAGCTCTTCCGTTGGATGTGCGCGGAGACCATAACCTTGGCACTACCACCGGACGTCCTCCACATCCGACACCATCGAGCGAGGTAAATTGTCTGTCGGCGTCGATCACATCGTAGGGATTTATGTCATGTCAGACACAAGAAAGCAAGGATGCACTTCAACCCTCGACTCGAATTCGTTTGAGCGTACGTGTGCTTTCTGTGAGCATACATTGCGAGACTTATAGCAAGCATCAGCGACGATCTGGGTATGCTACTCTTGCATTCACGTTCAACCCCACACTGTTGCCGCTCGTCAGGGACGAATAAGGAATGATACTATATGTATACATAGCACTGGACGTCCTCCGCATCGGAAGATGTCAAGCGAGGTAGGTCGTCCATCGTGTCGATCACGTCGTAGGGACTCATGTTATATCAGGTACAACAAGCGAAGGATGCAGCTTGCCCCTCGACTTGGAGGTTTCATTTGAACGGGACCGCTGCGAAGAGAGGAAGAAGTGGATAAGTCGAGCACATATAACTTCCAGATAATGAATGACCTTACATAGGATTTCAACTTCATTCCACAGCTGAAGGCTACTTGCGGAGGCCATCAAAATTTTCGCTTCATGACTGTGACAGGGTTCGCTGACGTGATAGTGTCTGAGAAAATGATGCATATTCACGCGCACGTCTCAAGCAGGACACGGCGTACATCCCCAGGAATGACGACTTGGGTCATTCTGAGGAATTGAGGCCTTGAAGCGCGAGAGTCAAGCAGTGAATTGAAGTCGAGGATTGAGATGACATCAAGAGGACATATCTCAGGTGTGGACATGAACAGTGACTAAAGGCGTTGACCAGGCATTACAGATGGGCCACCTGATGTGGGATAAATAAAAAGATGAGAGAACGAGTCAAAACATCTCGATCGAGGGGGAGCAAGCGATCACATGTAACATAACTTATCGGACCATCATATCATAGGCTCATCCTCCTCCACAACCAACTACTTAGGAATCACAAATCCGTCGCTAATCTCCAAATAAGCTCAAGTTGAATTCCTTCGTCATCTTCATCGCCCACATCGCTCCTACCCCCTGCGAATGCGATCGCAGAGACAGAGGTATCATGTCCAGCGATGTTCCTGACACTCGAAGAGATCCCAAATCCACTATCGATCCCTTCACCCCAACGGAGGGTATCCTTGGCATACAACTCCCGAATGCTGAGCACGAATCGCGGGATGACGGGGAACATGGTTGCACTCCAAAAGAGAGCAGAGATGAGGTACCAAACAGGGAGTAACGAGTGATCATCTGCGTTCAATATCGCGTTCGGGATATTGTTGAGCAAATTCCTGTGTTGCGGAGCAAAATGAGTTTGTGTGGGCACACATTGACCGCGAAGTAGTAACAAAAGTCTATGAACGACATACAATAAGACATAAAAGACGCCTTCCTTGACGATCAGGGACATATACCGGTTGAGCTGCCACTGCTTCGTTGCCTTGTACATTGCAATTGATTCCTTCATGGTCGGGATGAGAGCAAAAACCAGTAATATGAAATCGAAGAGCGTCGGGTAGATGACCACATATTTGAGGTAAGGCCCTATTACAGTGAACACTTCGGTGCAATTCGAGTAATCGAGTACTTGGCTGATCGCAACTGGAGGAACGGCAACAAGGAGAAAAATGTGTTCATCAATTTTTTTTTCGTATAGATGGACCCATACCTGTGGCATCGGTATATGGATTGTCAAAGACAGCACCAGTAACAACTTGGAGAATAACCTGGACTGTATAACCAAGCAATAGGATGCTGAGGATTGTCTTTGACCGATTCCACATGGCATAATCACGCAGAACCATGAATACTGAGATTGAAGACGAAATATAGCAATGAGGTGATAATGTGACTGAGACACAACTCACAATCAGAAGTGCAAATGAACACTATTAGTGCCCAACTACGCGAATAAACGAGTCCAATACCTATGAGAGTAAAGATTTCAATAAAGCATCATCCATGGTAAAGATGGACCGCACTTACACCTACATCATCATGAACTAGAATGTATTTTCTGTGGAATAAACACGTACGTCTACCACACCAATGCATTATTGTTGGCAGTTGACCCTTTTAAATGGAAAAGCCGACCTTCAGTGGACCGGGCATGAATGTACTGCCAACTTGAAATGACGACAATCAATGTAGCAACCTCGACTGTGTCGTGAACATACCCAGTGAATTAGCCCTTCATTGAAAATGATTAATATTATTTTCTCGATAACATTCACTGGGGCAGTTATAGACTTACACCACATTATAGATACCGACATAACGGACCTGTTGGAGTACTGTGTGTGAACACCTACCTGAGTGCCATGTCGGAAGAGTTGTACCCACTACAACAAACAACGTAGAGAGCCATGTCCAGGGCTTACTCTGCTGTACTATCAGCGATAGGATCATTTTACGCCAGTTGTTTTCGAACCCAGATGTATTCGACCTATTCAGCTGTTGAGTCATGAAACGAGATTTACGTAGAGCACATATCCACCTCGTTTGGAAACGTGAGGACTATGGGAAGAAAAGTTGCCATCCTTCAGTATGACTCTTCTAGATTGATTGTTAGACTGCTTACTATAATCATAAGCCACAATGGTGACCGCTGCAACTGAATGCCAGCAGCATATCAGACTAGTAGACTCATCAGTTATATTTGTCGCGGAACGTACCCGATACTGCGTTGTTTAATAGTTGGAGTTGGACAATCGACTGTATATCAGACGACATGGCTTGAAGAAGAATGGAGATGTATACGAATGGTGGTCGACGACTGGAAGAAAAGGGTGACAGACTCGTCCATTTACTTATCCCTACCTATATGATCGTGCAAAGGCAGTGCCATCGAACCGAGCTTCGCATAGATGATGGATCATGGCTGTGAAGAACTCCAATGATTGCTCACAGGCCGAAGCTTGAAGATGCAGTATAGCAAGACATGAAGTACCAGCGAAATCGAAACTACCACCGCTTTCGGTTTCCCACAGGAATTTGGCTATGCGTTTCAAATCAGTGATGTGGGAGAAGTTTGAAGAAGGTCTGGCATTATGTAATACTGCCCGCTTTTACTTCCCCACCAGCGTTGAGGCGCACTACTTAGGTTGCACTAGTGGCAACCTGCGCTGCTCCGTCACGCCGTGGGGTTGCTCACCTGAATCAAACAAATGGTCTTACAGTAAATAGGAACTGCTAAATGCACTAACGCCGCCACGGGATCAATTTGATCATCATGACAGCCACCGCGAAGGCGATATACACCAAGACATATAGAGATCGAAACTGGCCTTCCTTTGAAATCTTCCGGATTGATTTCGTCACCACGCAGTCATACTGAAAATGATCAAAAATCCATCTATCAAAAGCATTGCGGGTGTCGTCTTCGAGGATATGCAAAGCAAAGAGAAAATTGCAGGGACCACACTACGGGACGTACTTTATTAGGGCAGAGAAAGTTAAGTTAAGTTACCTGCGGGATGGAAAACCGTACCAGCCAGATGGAGAGAAAGATGGCGCAAGGCTATGGCTGAGTCGTATCAATCAAATGGACCCTTTTTCTACGGACACTTGATAAGAACCGGAGAACTGCAGAAGTGGGGTAGAAAACAGAAGCCGCCAACGCCAACGCTCTCTATATAGGTCCTCACATCAGGGTGGTGGTGCCAGTGAGCGGGAGCAGTGATATATCATGATGGAAGCCAGGCAACCGAACGAGACCATGATCACGAGCTACAGCCTGTGCGTGTCCCGACCGATAGAAACCCAAGGATGAGATCAAAGATAGATATTTACAAGATTGTTAGTTCAAGTCTGAGGTGCCCATTCTGGAATTTCCAAGCCTCCGTTCCAAAGTCTATGCGTGAGGGGTGAATATTGGAAGAAGGCATCGTGGGATCGTCTCTCTTGACGGTCATCTTCCCAAACGTGAATGGATAGCAAAGGTCTTCGGAGGTGAGGGTACGAAGTGTAGATGCTAAACCGTAATTCTTCTGTGACGAATGATATATTCTGAGTCCGAATAGGGAGGAGGGTCCGGCAAGTGGTTTGTCGAATAACAGCGACATTCCGAAAAGCTCGAGGAACAGCAGCTGTATATGGCTGCTTGATAAAATATACCGGTCTGTTGATATAATGGGGTGACGGTCTCGACATAGACATCGATGGAAACTGTGGATGAAGGCCTTGTCCCAATACGAACGAAGTATAGTACCAGCTAGAGCGTGCATTTCGTAATGGTGTGTACCATGGAATGCAGCGTTCAAAGAGTTGCGCGTCGACCTCATGTGTGTATCATGGAAACAGGAAAGGTGACACAGAGGACCCTCGCTGAACTTTAAAAACCCAACCTCGAAAAAGCATCCCAAGAGACTGATAAATCTTCGCTCGAGCTAGCTCTTCTCTTCAGAGGAGGTGATTGCTTTCTTGCTTATCCTCTTTCTTTGCGAGCATGTCACTGTTGGTATGCAGAAAATACGATGTGAGAAATAATGAGTGTCCGAGTCAGGGATAGATCTTGTCGCCGAAAAAAAGTCAAGACATAATCCAGGCTGTTGAGCGCTGGTATGAGCCGATCATCGTCCTCGTAATGTTCCTCCTCGATCACCGTTTAGTGGTTGGCGTGTACCTGTCAAAGAAGGGCGAGAGAAAGTAAACTGCTCACCACTATTGGTCCCAGCCCATATACTAATCCTGATAGGCTATATTAGCCACACCTTCTGTGGCCTGAAGATATGATCTGTCGACCACTTGATGGGTATGCGTGTCTGGGATAGCTGTACCGCAGCTGGAGCTTACTGCGATGGATAAAAAGAGGAGCAAAGATGTCTCTGTTTAAGAATATATGAGCCACATTAACCACGACTCGAGTGTACGATGCTAAGGATACATGCTACCTTTGCACGTCTGTAATGTCCATCTACTCAGCGACACCGGCGGAGATCCATGCCTCGTGCAACTTCAGTAGAAGCCTGAATTACAACGCATTTAACCCTTGAGTAGTCGGGTTCATGCGAGGTGGAACCAAGTGCCAGTGAATGGAATGCGGAGACTGGAATTTCAAAGGTCGTCCGACAACGTGGAGAGATTGAACTGTGCATGGAAACTCAAGCGCTCACCTTCTCCGACTCGAGTATGTACTACAATTATGGTCGGCGTCCAGAAAAATTCCATGTGGCGGCCCGAGAAAGCCCCTGGAGCGTACAGGCGTAGGGAGGCCCTTCTGGGTCCCCTGCAATATGAACGTCATATCACTAGTGATTCACACTTCCGAAGACCGGGAGATGTAC
>JBBPPY010000562.1:0-19780 GCA_038092195.1 Leccinum barrowsii
ATGTACAGAACCAGCATGCTGCTCGGTTGAGAGAGAGAGATGGTTCACCGTTGAAGCACCACGAGAGACTTCTTGCACGCGATATGTGGAAACGGGACTTGTCCGGTCGGGCGAACGGCACGATCGACCCGTATTACTTGTGTGACATCTATAACGAGATGATCGATTATGCCCTCAATTTCACTTTTCCTTGGTGTAAGTCTCCTTTGCTTCGAGTCGCGCTCGTATCTGATTCGTTCGTCAGCGTTGGGAAAGGGATTTGACTACTACAATATTCCCGATGCCCTGAGCCCTGAAGTAGCAATGGATGCTAGTGTTTTTCTAAATGGTTCGTACAACTCGTGGAAGTGCTGGGTGATGTTGACGTACATCTCCTCAGATGCCTCGACGCGTGCTGCGCTCCATGCACCTACAAGCAAGGACTGGTTGGAATTTGTTTTCCCGTTTGTACAGACTAACGCCGCCGGTAAGCCATTCTTCGTGTTGGTTTACAGTGAATTTATGCTAGTTCAGTTAATGCCTACGGCGACCCAAGTGAGTTTCTATCCTTATTTTAGCTGTACATCGTCATTTACTCGCTACTCTCCTCTAGGTGTCGAGTGAGTCCTTCGCATGTGTTCTGCATATTTGTTCATCTGAGAGGTCAGGCCGATGGCATTCCTAACTGATCTTGCGACGAATGCTACGGAGCATAACATGACGGTCATCATATATTCTGGGAACGATGATTCGCTTCTTCCACATTTTGGTTCTCAAAGTAAGTTCTTCCTCTTTGCTTTCCGATGGAGCAACAGTTTGATGACTGCACACACAGTTGCCATCCAAGTATGACACCTTGCATGTCGCTTGCATTTCTGACTTTCCTCTCCGTAGAACACGACGTTCGGTGGCATACAGGGTTTTACTCGTAAACCAGAGACACCGTGGTACAACGATGATGGCGAGTTTGCAGGTATTGTACATCAGGAACGTGGCTGGAAGTACGTCCTCGTTGCGCATGCTGGACATCTTGTCGCGTACAACAACCCCGTCTCTGTAAGGCACACTGCATCTTTGTCTCTCTGACTCTCTAATCCTATCTGGCAGGGTCTCACGCTGGTCCGAGACTTCATCTTTGGCAACAACCAGACAGGATTGGTGACCAACTCGAGCTCGGGCGGGGTCAGTGTTGTTGGCGGAGAAGTGTCGTCTCTCGGGGACGAGATTATGACTGGACAGGCAGCGATCTATTATGGGCAGGGGACGACGGCGTCGAGCTATTTCTTCCCCTCTGCGACTGTCTCAGCATGGAACGCTTACATCGCTACTGCGACTGCGACCAGTGGAGCGAGCTCGTTGAGTGTGACGAGATCTTCGATGAGCTGTCTTGGGGGCGCGCTGGTTATCGTGCTCGCCGCGTTTGCGTTGTTTTAAGTAAGTTTGACTCATCAGGTTGGGTGGGGGTGTATGAGGTCTTTATAGACCGGTTTCGTCACACTCGATTGTTTCTCTACTCTATTCTCGAGTGTCGGTGGGCCTGCCAGAGATCGAGGTTCTGTTTGGACATCCCTGGAGATTGTTTTCGTTTTTGAATGTTGAAATGTACAGTGATACATATGATACATTGTGTTCTCTCTGGTGCAGTACTAATCTGCCCTCAGTTTAATGACAATAATAGGTTCTCCTACCTGCATCAGTGGCATCGATTCAAGCACAGTTGATGATGCCAATGGGGAGCACATCAATCATGTTCTTCAATTTTGTAAATTATGATCTGTTTCGCCATAGTGTTCCGAAACCACCCCGGCGACTTGTATCATATTTCACCCACCCCAACGGAGAGACGACGGTCCTGTGGAGTTGAGGGACACGATTTGAAGGGGATAACCTCATTGCATGGTCATTTATGGCGGCGAGGTAAAGGTAGGATTGTATAACCGCCGTATTGAGGTTCGATGGCGCTCGAGGGGAATTATATTATAATTGTAGCGTCGATGATCAGCGCGCGATGACAGTCGGCGTGGAAATCCAGTAGGACATTGCTTGAAGTGGCATGGCATTATAAAGGGAGACTTCTGGGATCACTGACTACAGATTACAACCTCGCCGAGACTATACACGAAACAAGAAAGAAAGAAAGAAAGCACAGAAGACACACGAACAAAAGCAATCCGTGAGGTCACAGTCGTCACCAAGGCACAGCGAGCGCATTCCAGTCCCTCGTGACCGCGATCCGCTCCGTCCCAATCTGCCGCGTCATCTCCTGTTGGCCCTGTATGCCCAGCCCTTCGAATGTCTCGAGCAACTGGCCGTCCAGGACGCCCCTGGACAGCGGCTTCGAGACGGTGTCGTTGCGCACGATACTGGGAAGTGTGAATACATGTGAAGGGTGCCATACACAGACGAAAAGGGAGCCGAGGCGCGAGGCAAAGTAAGGCAAGGTGAGAAAACGGGAATGGAAGACGGAACGACAAGACCTACCGGTATGCTCTGGGGTTGAGACCTGCGATGTGCTGTACGTTGCGGACCAGCTGACCCTGCAAGAGATGCAGGCGTTTGAACGCGCCTTCGTCGACGGGCGTCAGCGCAGACAACGAGCCGTCCGTGAAGCCTGCGTGCAAAGAGAGACAGAGAGAACATAAGTGTCGATAAAAACCACGACACGAAGGAAAACAAAAAAAAGCGTACCAGAGATGAGCTTCGCCTGAGGAATCTCGTTGTCCTCTTTCGTCCGCCGTGCGATCATCCTTGACGCCCAACACTCCTTTCGGCAGTGGAATTCGGTATGACACATGAGATGTTGACCACCTCTCGAGTCGGGATCTACAGTCGTCGAATACGAACATGTAGGGATCAGTCCCCGAAATCAACTTGAAAAGGAGAGCAGGCGTACCGCTCGGGTCATAAGTGAGCATACGCAACACGCCCTCTTCGTCATTCAAAACGATCGAAAGCTCTCCGTTCGTAAAGAAAAAGTCGACGTTGGTTGCATATGTCTGCCGCATGTCCTTGGCCAGGATCACCAGTTTGTACGGGTCCTCCTAAAGTCGAACGTCAACTCTGCTGCACGTTTAGATTGGACTACATACATACCTGGAAGGCGACCAACCAGACGCTCTTGACCGCATCTCCAATCAACAACAGGTTTTTGAGCACTCGCAGGCTGGTGACATAGACGCCGACATCCAAGAACGCAACGCCCACGAGGCGCTCGTCAAGATCAAAAGCCCTGACAAATATCTAGAGAGAATTGACATCAGCGCCCGATCGACGACCACACCATGATCCTCGATACACCTTTTGTCCCATAGACGACACCAAGTAACCATTGATCCCACAGACAGCAACGACAGGACCCTTGGCGTCATCACGAACGCGTAGTTTCAGTTTATACCATCGTTGACTGCTGGTCGACGGATCAGACACAACCTCCACGACCTCGAACACGTAGGTCTGAAACACAAACGTGCACTTCTCAGCAACGTGACTCATGGCGAGAATCATATCATCCATCACTTACTGCGCCTTTGACGGCCAGATCCTCGCCGCGGTCGATGGTTGTCCCAACCGCAATGAAATCTCTACTCCCAGATTCCGTGCTCAACGTCTCCAACGTCACACACTCTAGAGTGTTCACGTATTCATTGGGGGCGAATTCGTATCTACAATACAACCAGGTCAGGAGATCCGTTGTCATATACCAATAGAAATAATTGGTTGACCCACCCGTCCATGGTGATCCAACTGTCCGGGGAGATAAGCTCCAACGTCGAACAGTCACATTGCGGGAATGAAATGCCTGCGCCTAACGTCGCCCCTTTAGCGTCTCTGGCCCACACGGATTCTCAAACGAATCACGCTCACCGTCTGGCTCCCAGATAATGTTGTTGTCCTCGTCATAGGAGGCGAATCGGGCTTGCAATGTGGACGCGGCAACGATCAGCGACGCTGACGGCTCGAACACGACGTTCGAGTACGGTCGAGACCGCGGTAGGGAACGTTTCGGCAGCGAGGTATCCAGCTCGACGTCAGGGATCCACTCTAGAAGGCTAGGGCCCTATGGAAACGAACAGCAAGAAACCATTCAGTCGGACACCTGTGGGGCGCAGCGGATCGAGGGTTTCTCGACGTCATTCCACGTACCTCGTCAGAGTATACCAAGAACTCCGCTTTTGACTCCCACAGCGAGCACGCCGTAAAGGCGTGCACGACCGCATGTCCACTCGGGAACAGTTTGAGGCCACCCTTGTCTGTGCGTATGATCCAGCTTGGCCTATCACCGGTAAAGAAGACGCCGGTGAGCGTGTTGCCGCCACTGACGTTCAAGGACAACGGCGGACAAGTGACGAATGGAACAAACGTGCGGAATATCCGCTTTTGCTCCGCGAGTACAGTTTTTTCTGCTTCTTCTTGTTTAGACAGCTCAAACATCCGAGTTAAGGCTTTCGTGAAAATGATTTTCAAGAAAGCGGAGCGCCCGCCAGGTGGGGGCGTGGACAAGGGTAGGGAGTGAACCTCGTAAACGGCCAAATGCCCACAACGCATCAATACCTGGTGGCGTTTAATTATATGCGAGGGAACCACGAGCGAGAAGACGGGCATACGAAGAGGTGAGGTGATGGATCCGATTCTCCCAAGGGAGCAACGAGGATCTGCTCAATATCGAGGTCTTGCGGTTTGCGCGGGGGATCTTGAGGAGGAGAGGGCACGGGTGGATCAAAGGAGTCGTTCAAGACAGGCTCAAGTGTGCTGATTGCTGCGCTCGAGAATACGAGCGTTAGCTTCGGGAGGGACCATATCTAACCAAGCAGCGTCATGAGTTACGAGATTCTGAGATGGGCTACCAAACGCACCTCCATGACTCCCTGCGGCCGGATGAGGACCAGCCATTGGCTATTATGTCCAGTGACTGCAGCCTGGAGTGTGGAGGTAACATTCTTGTCTGCAGTGGTAGGGCCAGTGAATGCGCCGTCGGTCGTCATCATATCAAAAATGCCCAATGTGTCCGCATAGAAGCATCCCGCCAGGTACCGCGATGCCTAGTTCGGAAAAACATTGGTATCCCACTCTATCATGACGCAATGCAACAACAGATCTTACCTTTTCACCCATCGGCGACATGTCCTTTCGTCTTATTTTGCCGCGCTCCGTCTCCCCAATGAACAACCCAATAGTTTCATCCTCCCGAAGAATTAACACAAACGGATCACATATGCTGCAAGCCTTGATTCGCGCACGAGGCATGTTGCCATCCATGTCTTTGATGATTTGTCTCTCGGAGCCGTCTACCCCATCACGAATCAAATACCATAAATACATTTAGGAGATCGGGAAGAACGCACCTGGTTCGAGGACGCGTATAGCATTCGTCATCACATGCAAAATGGCCGTGCGCTGGAAGAACGGACCGGCACCGACGGTAGTTCCCGGTATACGCGTTGGAATAGCCAAATCCGTCTTTGCAGCCCTCGTCGCGATCTAAGAGCATTTCCATTTCTTGATTAGCTCACCCACCCCTTCTCTTCTTGAGGCTGGAAGAAGACACGCACGCGAGATACACCGGGGGATGGATTAGCGTCCGTACTGATAACGATCGTATCGCTCTCCCCTGCAAATAATCCGCCGCTGGTTTTCTCGTATGACGTACCATTTACTTTGTGGGACTGTCGGATAGGGATAGACCAGATCCCACGTGCACCACCCAAAACGTGCAATTTGCGTTTGGTACGAACAGGCAGGTCACGCTAGATACAGAGAATGGTTAGCGACAAAGGGAGGCAAGGGTAGAAAATAGGTTTCTTGGGTACCTGGAAAAGGGTAAACCCCCCTAGGTGGCCGCTCCCCGTGGCAACAACGAGTTCGGGAACGTATCGTTCCTGTTAACATAGATTTCGGCCGATAATCAAACAGATGGATGAAGGACCCGGACGTGAGTTTACGTATGTCGCAAAAGACAGGATACACTTTTAGTACGCACCCCCACTTTCGACAACGAAAATGTCATATCGGCAACCGGCCCGTACGCAGGAATAGAGTCGCACAGCGAAAGGTGGATAACGGACCGTGTCCGCAAGGTATGTGTCCCAGGGGCTAGGCCATTCGCAGCCGTCTTGGCCTCCAGCTTTGACTCTCCGTATAGATCTTTCAGATCATCTTCGCGTCAGTGACTAACTTTCAGACGTATTTTCACGCCCGCTCACCATCATCTTCAAAATCATCGATATCCATCGCGTTTTTGGTATCCACTACAGCAGTCAGTGCCGCACTCGTATCATCTGCTTCGCCTTCTTCCACCTCTTCCTCTATCCGAACTGCTCTCAGCAACACCGATGGTCCAACTGTGCTCCCTACAAACAGCATGCCCCCGTCAAGTTGCCTCGTCACTGCGGGAATCGTTGTCTGAGCAAGTGCCGGAGACAGAACAAGTTTTGACACTGTTCGTCCGTCCGAGATGATTTCTACAGGATGGACCATCCCATCCTTCTTGATTACAAAGAACGTCTTCTCATCTGCAAACACGAGCTGGCTCCCTTCGAGGATGAAATCTAGGTCTTTGTCAAGTGGGAGGGAAGGGATATCGCTAACGCGTGCAGACCATCCATTAACGGGAAGTGAGACACGTCGGGCAGCCTGGTCCACGTGAATAAGGGAATCAGCCGTGAGGATGATAACACCCCCAATAGATTGTGCGCAGGGAAGCAGGGCGAGACAATCAAACGGGAGATTGTCTACGGCGGTAATGATGGGATACGTGTGGTTGAGAAGGTCAAGGGTAAATATATATAGACGACCTGTATCGCGGTATTCTTTCAGGCGACTAGAATCCACGATCGGAATGCAATGCTTTAGCAAATACGGATCGGTTTGCAAAGTTTAGGACTTACCCAGCCCAGGTCTTTTCTGACTGACAAAGCACAGCAATTGTTGGATTATGATAACCTGGCAAAAACACAAAGTCGATGATATTACGCAAGTTGGGGTCGACATCCGCAACCATGTCGAGGACGAAAGAGGGTGAATACGGCACTTCTCTGAGGAAAGTGTCAGCAAGTCTATAATGAATGAACGCACGAAAAAGTACCTTGCAAAGCCTTGGTCCTGTTCCATGACATCTAGGTCAGCTTGCGTGTGGTAAAAAGGAAGGATTGCAAGGGAGTCTTTGGGAAGGGAAAGCGCAGCACAACGTGACAAGGGGTCTGCACGGAGTTCTGCGCGTAAAAGATTGCTGTCGAGAACGGCCTATTGAATAAAGATTAGAAAGGGTTCCTCCATCAGGTGAAGGGCATACCATTTGTGGAGCACGCTCATAGGTGTGGATCGACACCGTGACGAGGTCATGCACGGCGTCCGACCATTCCAGCAGAGCAATCTGTGAAAATGTTCAGAGTAACTTACAAATAGAGGGTAAATATACCTTTGCATCCTTGAAGGAGACAAGGAGACGGTCGAGCTTGTCGTCATTGGTTGATATGGTACGAACTTTGTCGATTCCCGTAATGGTTCCATGTAGGGTATGCTCGCGAACAAGATAGAGGCGCCACGTAGTCGGTAGCTCCTTGCTACTCGACTAGCCAGCTTTTTCAGATGGGTTCCGAGGATAGACTTGTACCGAACACTTACCGCGCCCATATTCACCCAGCCGTCGCCAGCCTGGTCCATCTCGACCTCGCCCTCCACTGCCTCTGTTCCCTTCCGCACACGCGCGCGCTTGTCACGTTCGCTCTCGACATGGTCGGAGATGGGAGAGGGTTGTTCGTGTATGGCATAAATACGAAGGAGATTGGATTTTGCGGTGACCACGTTTACTAGGGTGGACGGCGTCGACGAGGTGAGGTTGAGGGCAACAACGAACTCAACACCGCTCGGAGGAAGAATGTCATGTCTAAGAGCATGCATATCAATTTTTCTTCGTTCTAACGTTGCACTGGCACTAGATGGGCCGTGAGTGACCATAGTCACGCTTGGCAACGTGTCACACTACTCATTGCCAGCTGGCACCCCTGACGGGAGTACTACTACAGTCTAGCCTTATCACTACCACGACCAAGGGTTTGCTCACCGTTTGGTTTGTTTTACTAACAGGTATCATAACTATGCGATAAATAGCGAGAACTAACACTCCTGGCTCGTCAGTGTCTCTCAAAGTAGCAAGTGGTCAGCCGTCTCTTCATATTTGCGTCTTCAAGTTCCTCCCACATCACTCGGGCATTCGATCAGAACTCGAACAACTGACCCACATCAATTCCGTGTATCGCGCTGTGACCGCTCTCGATCAAGGTATACTTCCATTCAATCCTCAACGACCCAACTGATGCTGGACCGTCTCCCTGGCTGCGCATCACCACGCACGTTGACCCAAGTGTCCTATTTATAAGCATGCGTAGGCTGTTCCTCTTATCTCTTCTGTATCGCCCCGCCGACGATATGGGTTATCTGATAGCACAGCGGGCGGCACGTGCAGTGCTCGCCTGTGGTCGCCGAACCTCGGATTGATCGGGGGCGGTCCCAGACTTCCTGAGTTCGAGCTGTCCAAGTTCGTGGCAAGGGCTTGTAAAACACCGCCCCGCAGCATATCGTGGTCTCTGTGCCACGCTACTGCCCTCTGGGGATCCCCCAACTGATGTAGGCTATTCAGCGAATGGCACGAGAGGGAGAAAATCAACAACCCCAGTTCAAGTTGGAGTAAGCATGACTCGGCATGTAGTTCCGGGTTCATGATTTCTCGACGACGATGTATACTGCGCACCTCGCTACACCAACCTTACCCCACTTGGCCGCTGTTTAAGGTCCGTTCAGGTGCTTGATTGGATGTTCTATTGCCCGCTGCCTCACTCTTCCCTCCCTTTTCCCTTTTACGAATGTGTCCGCACCTCGGTCACTCCTTCATCGCATGCAGAATACATGAATCCACGAATCCATAGGGTCATCCCCCTCTTTCTTCATGCCGTCCTGCAAGGGAGCACTATCGACGCACTTCCGTGGTCTTCCGGATTGCTTGCGCAGCCGTAAAATGAATCTTCTCCGTGTACGCAAAGCTGTGTGTGTTTTAGACTGCCTTCTGTTGCGAGCGGTGTTGATGAGTTCTACGTGCTTGCAAGTCCAGGAGAGATTATCCTGCTACCCCGGGCCAGGGGGGGCTGCCAGTGCCTACGAGAGACCAGGCTTGTTCGGCAAGTAAGAATTCATTTTCTTCGCGAGCATTCACTCCAGGAAATCTGAACGTGTGCGCGCAAATCATTCCGTGTCCCCACTCCACATCATGATATCTCGCAGTTTGAAAAAGATGTAAAGGGCTTTACTCGACTTTGCCACAAAAGGTGGGACTTCTATGACGATCGACGGCGGGGAGCTTCGGTTCCCGATATGGCCTCTGTGCCATTTGGTTGGCACCCAGTTCCGCTTTGAATCGACGTAAGTGCATTCATACCTTTGCTTTTTCCTCTCTCTCTTCTTTTTTTCATTCCCAATCAGGGTAAGTGCTAGCTGTTGATTTGACATGTACGCAGCGACACGTTTTCGTTGGCATTCATACCCGGATTGCAAGACGCCTGAGATCCAGCGGATTCCTCCTGGCAGGTGGCTTGGTTTCCAGGCCATTTTACACCACGCCAGCGTGTTTTTTCTACAGTCGTGCGCATCAGAATACAGCACGCCGAGTATGATGCAGTGCAGCAAGACACCAGGTGGCTAAATGATAAATGAGCGCCCGCGGGACCGGCCCGCCCACCCAGTGAAGGTGGCCGGACTTAGTATAAACCACACCGATCGTCGTCGCCATGGGTAATCAGCCCGTAATTATTTGGTCCTACAGTATAGCGTCTCTCGTATATGGCCATCTTCTGTCAAGTTCCTTCGCCGCCCCTAGAGCCACTCGATCCTCATTTTTCTTTTCGCCTAGGGTTCACATCAAGAAATCAACCTCATGTCGTGCAACCTGGTTAACTCGTGTTCGCAGCATTGCACCGATTGGGCACGCTCCAGCCCATTTCACTAATTCATCTAGTCCCAGACCCCGATTCCCGAAAGCCCCGCGTGCCCCTCCCTCTTGCTTCTCACCACTAAAAACAGTCGCTCTCTCCGTGGTCCGTTGCCCTTCCTTTCTTATAAGTACTCCATCCACATTCGTATGCCCGCCCCATTCTGCTAGGTCAGATCAGAGGTCGAGCTATGGCTGCCACTTTCATGTCCAATCCCTTGTCGCCCTTCAACCCTGGTGTCCGTCCACCCTCGAGAAATGACCGGGGAGGCGTCGGAGGACCCACGGGATCGTCCAAGGTCAGTCCCACATCCTCCTCCTTCGATGTTAGACGGGATATTGAACGCGGGCCACCCCCACAACCCCACTCTCTTTGGTGGTTGACAGAACTACGTCCTGCCAGTGCCTTCCGGCTTTGCGGTGCGAGTCTTCAAAGCCCCGACTGTTACTTCCGCCCATCAGTACTCAAATATCAGTCAGCAGCTATCCGCTGTCACCGCCAGGGGTGACTTCGACTACAAACCCTCATCGACACATCGAGACCCCCGTCCCCCGGGCTTGTCGATGCGCGACCCTCCGCCTCCGCGGAAACTAGTCAAGCCACCGCCTCCGTCCCACGCTCATGGCCACGCCCAAGAAGACAGAGAACGGGAACGGGAACGGGAGCGAGAGCGAGATCGAGGCTACCGCGACACCAGACGCTTCGGATTCATCCATCCTGGACCCGTTCCAGACACCTACATCTATGAGCGTTCCATCGCATCCTCGAAATCGGACCCTTACCGCGAGTACTACTACGCCCCGTCGTCAGACAGCAGCGTGAGCGAGATCGACTCCCTCTTCTCCTTCCCCTCTTCAGGGTCGAGCAATAGCAGCGTGGAGGACGACTGTCCGCCGCGAGGCATGCTCCAAGTAGCCCGAACGGCACCCGAGCGGAGACCATCCTTTGCCCATGGCGGGCAACAGCGGTCCGGGACGCCCTACCCCGTGGGATACCACACGTGCCCGACTTGTTCGGAGATGAGCAGCAGCCCACCGCCCCGTTCCTCCAGTAGAGCCGACAGCGCTGCCCATGCCTCACATGCCTCACATGCCTCCCGCCCACTACCGACACCTCCCGTGGGCACTCGCGTGCGCAAAGACAGCCTTGTGCTTGCAAGCGAGCGTTCAATCCCACCACAGCCCACGCGGCCGCGGCTCCCGCAGCTACGTATCGGAGATCGTCCTGCCTACCCTGCTGATGCTCCGCCACAGAGTGCGTGGTCTACAGCAGAGGCGGGAGGGTATATCTCGACCTCGCCACCACAACTCACCCGCTCTTCCTCAATGAGGAGTGGCGGATCCACGGGGAGCAGCTCGCACGGCGTCGTGCCTCCACCTCCGGGCTTGACCGTTAACTGGGAATACGGCCAGACCATCGATATCACCGCTGAGCCACCTCACCGGACACCAAGCCGCCGTAACTCTGATGGGGACCAAGGTCAGATCATGCCTCCACGCCCACGCCGAGCCACCACTCTCCCCCCATCACGTTCCGTCCGATGGTGCGAGGAGTTAGAATGCCCAAGCCCCATCCTCCCAAGCCAGAGAAGGAAAGGGTGGTTCAACAGACGAGGGTATGTTCCTGTACCCGTTCCGAGCATGGAATCTGACTGATCCCGACCCCCTGTCCTATTTTCGGTCCTTCCTGAATCGTCGACATTCGGATGTTTAGGGATCAGCTGTGGCGCAACGATGGCTCGTACAAGCCCCCTGCAGCAGGTGTGGATTACCCTGAAGACCTCGACGACTATCCGGAACCGTCCGAGGGGTGGCAAAACGAAGACGGCGTCCGAATCGACCTCAACAGGAGACTCATACCCAAGGCACCGCCGCGGTCGGTCCTCAAGCGGACAGGTTACTGCAAAGAAAACGGTATCATAGCCGGATACCTCACGAACGGCCCAGCCTCACCTACGTCAGACGATGACGGATGAATGCAGACAGAGAAGTGGGTCCTAAACATCATCTTCACGATAGTCACTATCGGCCATACCCTTTTTCTTCTTCTTCTGGACAATGATTCCCATCTACGAGCTTTCCACGGCAGGTGTGTGTACGTGTTTCGTTTTGTAATATTTATGAGTGGGCCGTCGCGACCTTTGCGCCTGTTACCAATCACGTTTTTCAGCATCGTTCAGCATTTTTACGAATATACCCTCACAATTCACGTTTGTTCGCCCTCATTCTTTTTCTCTCTCCTTGTTCTGCGGATCTGGCATCCCCATCTGTATGAGTAGTAATGTATGGTGGTAGGCGATGTACGTTAGCATTTTACCCTGTAAGAGCGATAAGGCACATGCCTTGTGCCATGCCATGTTGTAGGGCAAAGGGACCTCGACCGTTGGGCAGGTGGGGCCCTAAGCTACGTGTTGGGATCACATTATGTATTTCGGTCAAGTCTTTGTGACAGGGGTATAAAGAAAAGTGAAGCAGTGTAAGCGCTCCAGGGTCCAGGTGGAACCGAAATCGATACGATTGGACGATTGCTGCCAGTAACAACGCGAGAGTCTTGAAGGTTTTTCTCCAATAGAGTTGGGTGGCAAGGGCTTGCCGCAGTAAGTAAAATCCATGTGCGCGGCGTCAGGGAACACTCCACCCAGATGAAGTGGGGGTAAGATCCGGGTGCCACCGAGGACTTTCAATGGGCGTTCATCATCGCGTGCGTAAACGAACGCGGTGTCCGTGGGTGAAAGACGTACAGCAGACCCACACCAAGTCGAACCTCAAGGGGACACTTCTTCACGCATGCTTTGCCGATGGCTTCAGGGGTCTGAATTGTGAAAAAAATACGCTTCAGCCTTTCTCCATGCGGGGCAGTTATGTAACAGCACCAGGCGAGCAACTGGGGAGAGCCTGAGAGTTGTGGGGAAAAAGTCAACAGTTTTGCCGACGTACGTGCACGTGTGCATGTGTGCGAAAAAGCGGAGGAGACGTTCGTGTTGCGCCTCGTCGAGTTCACACTGAAGACGGTCTAGACGTATCTATAGGTAGGGTCGTGCGACATGCTCAGCTTCCTTGACACAACCCTAGCGAGGGCTGTACGCACCTGGATGGAGTCCATTAGAGCCGAATTACTCCGATGCTTTGAGCGGTGAGCATTTGGAACCGAAAGCCGGGGGTCGATCGACGTGCAGATAGAAGGCTCCACCGACCAGAATCGTTGATCGTCTCGTCGATTTCCTTTCTTTCATATACTTGATCAGGTTCGGAGCTTCCTTCCTTGACTGTATCATCCTTGAAAACGAATAAGGAGAACCAGTAACCAGCTAGTCATCGGGATTGCTTGCATTCCCAAACGAGTCGTTATAGTTGACACTGATCATCGGACAAGGTTCACTTCACGGAGTGGCGGTTCAACGGAGTGGCGGTGTCCAACAATCATTTTCGTATTATTTTTTCCATAACCTATTATTAAAACTCCGAAGATCGCAACGTGACGCCTTAGACAAATCGAAATCCTGTACATACAGTACTTGTATATTCCTTGAAAGCAATTCTCGTGCTATATCGACACATATTCGGACTTCTTGGCTGATCGCAGAGATCCACGAGCCAACGCCTTTACACAGCCTGACATTGCCTCTTCAGCCACGCCAACGCCCGCTCGTCCTTTGCCTCCAGCAACTTCGGGGTCAGCTTGGACTCGACCTCGGCATGATATTCATTCAGCCACTTCTTCTCCTCGACCGTCAGCAGCGACAAGTCAGTCAAGCTCGTCTGTATCGGACACTGCCCACATACACGTTTGTCAGCGTTGCCCGACGCGACCGAATGAGACAAGATACAGACCATTGTGACCCGCTCAAATCCGAGGTAACCATTCCCTCCAAAGTTATTGGGCGCGTTTACTTCACGAACGACGACCACGCTCTCGATGCGTATCCCCCACTTACCGTCGGCATAGTATCCCGGCTCTATTGCAAATCGTAAGCGAAATGCCTGAGTAATTCTCGATCACAAAATAGTGGGGTCGTGCTCGTACCATTCGATACAGTCATTCCTGCTTTAAACGCGGTGCTGTTGTAGGCTTACTCCATCGTCAGTTCATAGTTTGGCTGGGAGCTCCATCTTTGCCCCTACCAATTCGTATACCAATACCCTGAGGACCTTTTCAAGTAAGGAATAAGTAATGTCATTACGGTACTTTCCATTCCTTCGCATACCTTCATGTACGTTCAGGAAGTGACCGACACCATGGCCCGTCCCATGCCTGTATTTGATCCATGTGATTAAAACCAATGTATGCCATGTAAGTACAGGGATGAGCTGACCTGTAATCTGAAGAGTTTCGGCATAACAAATTATGACGTCAATGAGTGGGGTCAGCGTCAGCTCACCAAGACCGTCTTGCCACAAGGCCCTTCTCGCCCAGGAATCTCTGCGGCATCGTCAGCGCACAGAACCCAGAGCGTACAGACCCATTCACGCACATTATATATCCTGTAGAATTGAAGGTTAATGTTTAGCTGGGAGGGATTGGTCTATAGGTCTACCTGTCGTCCCAGCGGGAAAAACGCCGGAATCGATGGCGATGTGACCTTGAAGGACCCTGGTGAATGCGCGCTTCTCCTCTGCAGACGGTGTTCCAAAGTGCTGTTATGATATTTGTGAAACCGGTCACTGATTCCATAATTACAGCACTTGCCCATGTGCGGGTAACATCAGTTGTTCCATCGAGATACTGGCCTAGGAAAAGGAAGAGGTGAGCGATGAGCCATTGTCGACACAGAATTTTAAACGCTCCCACCTCCAGAGTCGCATAAATAGATCTTGTTGGCAATTAGGTTAGTAGAAAAGACGTCGATTTGGCGACGTACCTGATCCTTTGAGATAATAGCGCAATCTTTGGGATCCGGCGAATAGTGGATGATCGCTGGAGAAAGATTAGCTTGGAATCATATTGTAGAAAGTATACGAAGACAAACCTGCGTTAGGTCCAGCGGAAGAAATAGTGGTGAACGATAAACCGCGGAACAAATCGAGCTTCCTGCCAAAGATGAGGGCAGTTCTAAGCAGGGTATATGTCATTACGCACGATCTAAATTCCTCGAGTTTGTCCGATCCCTGACTCTCGTTCAGGACAATGCCGTTCTGAAGCTGTTCCTCAAGCCACGCGAAGTAGCGAGCCAATGCAACCCCATCGCGGATGTGGCATTTCCGGAAACCCTCGATCTCAGTGCTGTTTTTGATGGCTTTCATGGCTGCCACAGGCGAAGGCACGATAACCACGTTCTCCTATTCAATGCGTTGGTGTTGATTCCATTCAGGATGCTAGGCAAACCCACCTCCCCAAGTGCATGAACAACAGCAAGACTCGTCTTATCTCCAAGTAACACGGGCTAGAAATCATTAACCGGATGAATCATTGACCTTTTATTACAAAGATGTACCTGATCTTTCTTTACCAAACCGACGCCAACGAGTTCTTGCAAATAAGGAAGGAATGCTTCGTATGGCCGAACCTCTACATCCTGATCAAGATGGCTGATCACATCATGGTCGACCTGTGTCTTGTTCATGAATAGCATGGCTGAATCATGCTTCACGACCGCATACGCAAAGAAAACTGCCAAATTTAAACTTCCTTCAGAAGAACGACAATAAGATGATTACCTGGATTGTAATCGATGTCTGCTCCACGGAGATTGAATGTCCAAGCGACCTCGTCAAGTAATGTGACAGCTAATGCAACTGCCTTCTTCTTGACCAACTCTTGTCGTATACGGTCAAGTTTACTCCGTAAAGTTTCACCTGGCAAAGGTTAGAAGAAGGGCAAAGGTGAGAGTAATGCATTCGAACCTGAATACTTCACATCCAAGGGAAGGACAGGATTTTGGGGTCGCTTGGGCTGCTCTGAGCCCCAAACAACGTCAACAAGGTTTTTCGATAGAGGGATCAACTCGGATTGTTCAAGAGACTTCGTGAGCGCCTGAGCATCGGCTGTTGTTTGCATGGGTCCATGTTTATGCATGACGAGGATGCGAACGACATACTGGCCAAAATCAGAGTTGGATCAATCCCAATCCTTGTACCTTGCTCGAGATTCTGCACTAGCGTTATAGATTAAAAACGTGCGACTAAATCGAGCGAGTACCTTTGAGAGGAAATCCTGCCAGGTGGGAACGTCTCGTTGAACGTCAGCTTCGTGTCGTCTTTGCTACCAACATAAAGTCACCTGGCAAGCCCTGCTTCATCAAAGTCCAATTCCTGCGACGTCCGACTCAGAGCACAGCCTATAGCGATACACATATTGCTCACTGGTCCAACTGCTGTTCCGCTTGTAGGAAGTATCGACCGTCTGTGAAGAGGAAGGCATTCTTGAGCGTAACGACAGCACATCCTGCGCATCAACGCATTAACGCAAATCTTCATGCCTATCTCGAATTCATCGATTCGTCTAATCACCTGCGGACCCGTTGAATCCGGATATGTATCCTCGTCGTTTGTCGGCTTCGGAGGGATATTCGCTGAAGTCTGTCGATGAATTCAAGTCTGTCGGCACAACTACGGTGAAAAAACGAATGACACCCACGCTCATCCTCGCTGGGAACGACGACAGCGCTCACGTTTACGTCTTGCTGCTGCATCAGCGCCCTCAGGCGGGCCAGGCGTTCGGAGGTATCCACCTGTCCTGTTCCGATCGCACCCATCGAAGTTAGTGATGAAGAGAATCTGAGGCTGTGGTACTTAGAAGAAGTTGGTAGGACACGGGAAAGATATCGATGCAGGTGCACATGGAACCGGCAATATTGACTGTACCACATGCCTCCGTTTTCCGCTCCGAGAACCAGAACGGAGAGTCGCGTGACATCCGATTCCCACGCCTTGCCTTGTTCTTGACCAACTCCGATCGTGATCAGAAAAGACAACTGCGATGCCTGGCAATAGCCCGGGCGATGGAGTCTTTGATCATGAACTGATCGTCGGAGACAGTCGGGGAAGATTATCAGCACAGTTTGCTAAAATAATGCCATCAAGTTCGCAGAAGGCTCAGCCTTGCCAAAGCCGTTAAACTACGATGCGGACAAGCGATGTAGGCAGTGTACAGTACTTCGCGATGGGATCACCGTCAAGGAGGTTGCCGTCGATGGTGTCACACTAGCTGCGGATAATCCGGCTCATGGGTTGTCCCATTCGTGAACGTGACTTTGACAAGCCAACATCGTCTCTATATCATCGACAACTGGGCGCGAGGCAACTTCTTTGTTTTATTCTTGAACAAACGTGCTGCGTCCCTGGTGCTTGTCGGTGAAATGGAGTACTTTGGCGACCACTGAGTCGGCCAGGCTCAGGCACTGAAAAACTGCGTCGAATATATGTATCTGGATCTTTGGGTGTTTGGCCGCGCCCGATGAACGCGCGATCTGAACACGAGCACAATGGATGTCCGATGGATGACGCGGCAGAGCACAAGTGCTGGTCGAGAAGGTTTTGGCCGCGTCGCCGGAGCCTGAAAGCGGCATCTGCGCCGATCGTTCCTCACTTGAGCCGCGGATGTCGCGCCCGATGATCGTCGAGGTCAACGTGTCCAACGGTCAGAACACCTTGGCCCGATGGAAGTTGAAAACCCAAGTGATTCAGACTCACATAATGCCTTCACGCACTGCTTTGATTCGAGAGTGGCACATGGAGCGCTTGGGCTTATGTAAACGCGCGTCACTTGGCAAATGGGGCTACACAAGGGCTACGGACCAAGCTGGAATCGTGGAGTGTCACAGTCAATACCGGCCCCCAAGTGGTATTCGACCTACTTACCTGTACGTGCCAGTGTCTGGATGCGGCAGTTTTTACTGATACTTCAGACACTTACTGTACAGGTTCTGCAGGACCCGGATCCAGTGGTGAAGCTTTGAAGGCTGTGGCATTAAGACGGTGATGCGATTACGTGCCCGCCGCATCAGTTGATTTAAGCTCAACCTACTTATTGCCACCAAGCAGAAATCTTCGTTGTAACCCAACACGTTCCAGCCGTGCTATAAGTAACTCCAAGGGAAGACTTGAATGCTCAGACTTTTCGCACGTTTAGGCTACAACGTGTCCATCAACCTCTTTCCGCCCACTTGCTTGCTCTCCTACATTACTTCATCAGATTTGTGGCGGTTCTGATAAAAATAATCATGCCGTTGCATCCGCCAAAATTCTGACCGGTTAAATACAATTAACCTCCATCGTACGTGTCTCGCTCTCCCGCCATGTTCCGGTCACCATCCCTCGTTCTCCTGCCAATCGCCCTCTCGTTGCTTGCGTTCGTGCAAGCTCAGGCTCCACCGCCAAACAGTAGCTGGCCTCAGGTGTATCCTGGTATGCCAACCAGTGATTACAGTCCAGAATGGCAGAACTGTGCGTCCTCAACTGTGTGCTCCTGTCGGCCAGTTCACGCCATGACGTTATTGTTATCGTAGACTTTCAGGTGACAGAAAGCCTACCAAACGTGACATGGCCTCTTTCTCGGAACTGGGCTGGAAACATCCCCGTCCAGAGAGCGGGGCACCCTAATAATACCCTGTTCTTTTGGGCATTCGAATCTTCAAACGGATCGTTCACCGCGAATAGTACTGAGCCTTGGGGAATCTGGTTGAATGGAGGGTGAGTCCACGAGCGCATATATGCTATGCAATTGATGATCCCGTGTAGTCCTGGCGCTTCGAGTCTCATTGGACTCTTGTTTGAGGTACGTTCACCTATGCTGGTTATTCCCGCGCTTCAATATTCGTGTTGACATGTCTGGCTCAGCATGGTCCCATCAACATCTTGAGTAATTATTCTGCGGCTGAAAACCAGTATGCATGGACCACTGTTGCCGATTATGTGTACATCGACCAACCAGTGTAAGTACGTCGACCGTCATCTTTATGATGGCATATTTACGTACTCCCATCAGTGGCACTGGGTTCGGCACAGTTGATGCCGACGGCCAGAGTGAGCATGCCAACTACGTTCTGTTTAGTGGTTCTGACACCCCGATCAGTTCCCGACGAGGACCAGATGGGTTCCGATTTCGTGAGTATCCATATTAAATTAGCCAAACCATTGACATACTGATGTGAGTATCCGTAGATGGGATTCCTTGAAAATCTCGTCAAAGTGTTCCCCAGTCTCGCCACGCGACCTCTGTATCTTACTGGTGAGAGCTATGCTGGGACGTACATAGTAGGTATTCCCATCTTCATCATGCGAGTCCGTCTAACACTGGTTCAGCCATACATCACTAAAGCATACTTTGAGACGGTGAATCCTCCTGTTAACCTGACGAGAATCGCCATTGGGGACGGAACGATCACGTCTGAAGAGACATGGATGGAATTACCTGTGATCAGCGTGTTGGAAACATACCCGCAGATAATCGGATATGATCCGGTGGTGTTTGAGTACTTCCAAGAACAGTTCGTTGCACGCGGTGATGGATGCCACAGGGGTGCTAACTTTCCGTTTAGGAGCAAACTCTGCGGGTACAATTTAACACTGCAGTACCCCCAGCCAGAACACTACCCAAGTCTGAACGCTCCGATGCCGCCTCCCACTTCTAATGCTACCCTTGGGAAAGACAGCTCGAAAGTCACAATGCGAGGGATCATGTCCGATGTACAGAATCAGCATGTTGCTCTGTTGAGAGAGAGAGATGGTTCACCGTTGAAGCACCACGAGAGACTTCTTGCACGCGATATGTGGAAACGGGACTTGTCCGGTCGGGCGAACGGCACGATCGACCCGTATTACTTGTGTGACATCTATAACGAGATGATCGATTATGCTGTCAATTTCACTTTCCCTTGGTGTAAGTCT
>JBBPPY010000563.1:0-19768 GCA_038092195.1 Leccinum barrowsii
CAGACCGTTGCCCGCCTCTCCAGCTGTGCTGCCAGCCGCTCGACACCATCAAGGTGCGGATGCAGCTCTCCCGGTCGGGGGATGCACCCGGGGTACGTGCCTGCCCGTTTCTCGCCGCGGGCCACGTACTGAGGGAGAGTGATAGACAAAACCGCGCGGTGTGATCGCGACCGGCATGCGGATCGTGCAACGTGAGACGCCGCTTGCGTTGTACAAGGGGCTCGGTGCGGTCCTGTCAGGGATTGTACCCAAGATGGCGATCCGTTTCGCGAGCTTCGAGACGTACTCGGGATGGTTGGCGGACAAGACGACAGGGAAGACTAGCGTCGGGAGTATTTTCCTCGGTATGTGATGGCCCCAAACACGAGATCTGGAATATTAATTGTTGCTTTAGCTGGTCTTGCTGCTGGTACGACCGAGGCGGTCGCGGTCGTCTGTCCCATGGAAGTGGTGAAGATCAGATTGCAGGCTCAACAACACTCGCTGGTTGATCCCCTTGAGACACCGCGGTACCGCAATGCTGCGCATGCTGTTTACACGATCGTCCGCGAGGAAGGATTATCGACGCTCTATAGAGGCGTTACGCTTACAGCCCTACGTCAAGCTACGAACCAGGGTAAGCGTTTGCTGATTGGTCGTGTGTACTTGACTGATGCAGGCATGGTCAGGCGCGAATTTTACGGCATACCAAGAATTGAAGATATTGGCGCAACGATACCAGCCTGATCTGGTCGAGCTTCCGTCGTACCAGCACATGATCATCGGACTGATATCCGGAGCCATGGGGCCCTTTTCCAATGCGCCTATTGATACTATCAAGACACGTGAGTGTGGCATGTATGACACGAGGTGTAACTCACTTTTTCTGGAAAGGACTGCAAAAAGCAACATGGGAACCGCAAGTGAGCGCGTTCGAGCGAATATCTATCATTGCCAAGGACATGTGGCGCCGAGAAGGAGTGAGGTCGTTTTACAAGGGGATCACGCCGCGAGTTCTGCGTGTTGCACCTGGTCAAGCGATCGTGTTTGCGGTGTATGAGAGGGTGAAGACGATGGTTGAGAAGATCAAGGTGTCTACTTCAGATGATCATTATACCGAGTAGTAGTAGTACCGTGACATGTGACTGTTGTGACCGATGTGCTGAGATATGAAATTCCCACGGGCGATAAACATCGGTACACAGAGGAGTGGGAGAGGGAGAGAGTTACTTATTACCTTCTTCTTTCTTTCATCTCTGGCGCGTTCAAACTTCTGACTTGACGCGTCGCGATGGCATCTTGGAGTCCTCAGCCTGCGGGATTGCACGAAATTCTTCAGACGATACGCGATTCAACAGATACTCAAAACAAAGTTCAGAAAGCCATCACACATGTACGACCTTCATCCCGATCTACTCGTGCTCACGCTCACGCCCCGTAGAAACTCAACAACTTTGCACGCGTACCAGACTACATAGCATATCTCGCACACATCTTGGCCGCATTGCCTCACGAGGAGGACCAGATTCGGACAATTGCTGGCTATCTTCTCAAGAACAACGCCTACCTGATCCTCAAAGCTTCCCCAGCAGTCGCAGAGTATGCAAAAGCTGCAGTTCTCTCTGCTTTCAATGATCCTTCAGCCTTGGTTCGCACCGCCGCTGGTCAGGATATCGTTTCCTTTCTAGGGGTCCTCGAACCCAGAAATTGGCCCGATTGTCTCGAGCAACTCGTTGCCTTGCTCGATGATCCGACCCATCAAGAAGTGAGTACACATTTGATGCTGCGCGCCAAGTACTTTGTTCGAGAAAAGTATAATGACCGGCAAATTGAATGTATCCTCTGCTACGAGTGCCGTTATGCCTCTTAGCAACGTTTCGGTTGCGAATCACTTCCGCTGTTGTCGCAGTGCCTCTGACTCGACCAACATCTTTCTACTCGCCCGTTGTCAATCACGTACTGAATATCGATCTTAGGCTGCTTTCAGTGTCTTCGAAAAAGCTTGCGAAGATTTCCCGCGGAAATTAGACATTGAGATCAATGGAACCCGCCCTCTTGACTTCATGATTCCAAAGTTCCTCATGCTCTCAGAGCATCCCTCACCTAAAATGCGTTCCCACGCCGTCGCTTGCTTGTCTTACTTCGTCCCGATCAACTCGCAGTCGCTTTTCACCCACATCGATACATTCATCGCATGCTTATTCAAGCGCGCATCAGACGATGACCCTTCAGTCCGCCGCCATGTTTGCCAAGCTCTCGTACTACTCCTTGCTGCTCGGCCCGAGAAGCTCATGCCGGAGATGGCCAACGTCGCCGAGTACATGTTGTACTCGACAAAGGACAAAAACGAGACCGTCGCTTTGGAGGCTTGTGAATTCTGGCTGACCTTTGCCGAAGACCCTGATCTCGCACCGTTCTTGCAACCTTTGCTTGGCCGTGTGGCTCCAGTCCTCCTTGATTGCATGATATATGGCGAAGACGATCTACTCTGGCTCGAGGGGGACACAGAAGATACTAACGTTCCTGACAAGGAGACCGACATAAAGCCACGTCATTACGGTGGTAAATCCCATGGGCTGGAGCGTGAGGGGCAAGAGTCCACCGACGATTCGGCCAAGCGCGGCGTCTACGGCCAGGAAACGATAGATGACGATGAGGACGACTATGACCTGGACGACGAAGACTTTGCCGACGAAATGTCTACAGAGTGGAATCTCCGAAAGTGCGCTGCCGCTGCTTTGGATGTGCTAGCTGTCAGGTTCGGTGCAGACCTGATGAACGTCCTCCTCGCCCCTTTGAAGGATAAATTATGGAGTACGGAATGGTTACAAAGGGAGAGTGCGATATTAGCGTTGGGTGCTATGGCCGAAGGTGAGCTTGACTTTACGTTTTGGGGTAGTTCAATGCTCACGTAATAATCAGGGTGCATCGATTTCATCGAGGAGCACTTGAAAGTCCTGATTCCCTACTTGCTCAACACCCTTAACGATCCCAAGGTGCGTTGCGCATACCTTCACACGATCTGTCTCTGATGTTCAGTCTCTGTAGCCCCTTGTTCGTTCAATCACTTGCTGGACTTTGGGTCGCTATGCAAGTTGGTGCACACAACCAATATCAGAAGATCACAAGAATCGGTACTTCATCCCCACGATGGAAGGTGTACGTGATAGCCATACAGACTGTATTTATTTGCTCATACCCTGACCAGCTTCTCCGTATGGTTTTGGACGACAACAAACGGGTACAAGAGGCTGGTTGCAGCGCATTTGCGACGCTCGAGGAAGATGCTGGCTTAGAACTTTGCCCTTACCTTGACCCAGTCCTGCGTAACCTGGTCTTTGCATTCCAGAAGTATCAGCACAAGAACATGCTCATTTTGTATGACGCGATCGGCACCCTCGCCGACGCTGTGGGCCGTGCATTGTCAAACCCCCAATATGTTGAAATTTTGATGCCCCCACTCACTGGACGATGGAACAAGCTACAAGACGACGACGAAGACCTTATCCCCTTGCTCGAGGTAAGGCACCACGATCTGAAGTGGATGATACTCAACCGCCCTGCAGTGTCTTTCATCTGTTGCAATTGCTATGGGCTCTGGATTCACGCCTTATGCACCTCTCGTTTTCCAGCGATGTGTCAATCTCGTCCATCAATCGCTCCTTCAATACCAAGCGTACCAGCAAAATCCGGATTTGGATGAGCCCGACAAGTCTTTCCTCGTCGTATCGTTAGATCTCTTGTCAGGGCTAGCACAGGGTTTGGGTACTACTCTAGAGGCCATCATCTCTCACACACAACCCAACCTTCTTACGTTGCTTACTGTGTGTCTGAAACATCCGCAAGCACCCGTCCGCCAGTCGGCCTATGCACTTGTTGGAGATCTGGCGATGGGATGCTTCAGCCTCTTGCGACCACACCTTCCTGCAATCATGTCAGAACTTATTCAACAGCTCGATCCCGAGCCAAAGGTGGAGTTTGTCAGCGCTTGCAACAATGCTGCGTGGTCTGTCGGTGAAGTCGCGCTGCGTTATGGACGAGGTGAGATCTTCAGAACGTTCTCTTCATATCCAACATTAATTTCCCGACTCTGCAGACGATCCCGAGTTCCAACAATGGGTCAACCCCTTGATCGCCCGTCTAATTCCTATTCTCCTGCACCCCAAAGCACCCCGCAGCCTCCACGAAAATGCTGCTGTATCGATCGGCAGGATCGGTCTCATGCATCCGGTGCTTGTTGCACCTCATCTGCCCGAGTTTGCCCAGGCGTGGTGCCAAGCTTTGTATGAGATCCGGGATAACGAAGAAAAGGACTCTGCTTTCCGTGGGCTCTGCACCCTCGTGCAGACGAACCCCGCTGGTATTGCCAAGGTCTGTCTACCTACGTTGTCGTGCTCGTGTTCAAGGGTTAATCGTACCATCTTCTTGCAGAGTTTGTTGTGGTTCTGTAATGCCATCGTCCGGTGGAACAATCCCTCTCCAGAGCTCAACGCCATGTTCCAACAACTTCTGACTGGGTTCCGGAACCATGACGTTGCTGGCTGGCAGGCTCAAGTGGCTTCCTTTCCGCAAGCCATCCAAGACCGACTGGCGACGCGGTATGGGGTGTGAAACGGGTCAACTTCCCCAACTTGCATTGATAACATCTTCACGATCTCATCTACGACCCACGTACCAGTGTAATCCTATAACCCAAACAATCCCTGTAGTCTGCGTCCGCCCCTTCCTGTCTGTCGTCCCAGTCTTCTACTATTTGTGCCGACCATCGATTGGATCTGTCGTCTGCCCTCCTTTCTCATTCTTTTTTTTTCTTTTCTTCTTTTACTTGGTAGTTAGTAGCAGTAGCATTTCTCGACCTTTTATTCCTGTTCGTGCGTTGTCTCATCCTCATCTGTAGTTACAAGTAATCTTTTTGTCGTAGTTACCACCGAACCATTCTTCGTCTACTGGTTCGAAACGTACGTACGTATCATACCTCCCCCTGCAGTCCAGTCGATGTGTCATCTTATATATCTCGTATTCGCTCGTTTCTGATACGCCGTCTCTCCATTCCATTCCTTTCATTTCTTAGCCGCTTCTTACTTACTTACGTAGTGCTCCACTTTCCCCTCCTTTTTCTCGCGCCATCAAACACGCACATTTTGTAGTAGATAGCAGTAGATACAATTTCCCGAGCAACGCACCGACACTTGGATATATGATATCATTTCTCGCGCACCCCACAGCAAGTTTAAATTGCACAATGAGGGGTTTCATTATAACGACGTTTACGTGCCGAAACCCTATGTAACTTAGGTTAAACGATATATGATCCGATCCCAAACGTCAGTACACGCGTCCCTTCATAAACGAGAGAAAGGAGTGGAAAAGAGAAGAGAAGCGGCAACGGAAATAGGAGGAAATATATATTTTCAAGGAACAGCATGCCAGTGTCCGCTCTAAAACCGCCTCCGCGACCCGTACGATGACCGTCGATCCCCAAAGAGTGTGTCCATGCCCATGCCCATACCCAGCCCGCCGCTCGAGACGCCACCGTATCGACTGCGGCGCGTGTACGCGCTGTAGCCGTACACGCAACCCGCGCACACGCCCACGAACAACATCAGCTTCAAAAAGAAGCCGAGCCAGGACGAGCCTGAGGGTTGCGTGCCTGGACGACGTCTCCCAAAGAGGTTGTTGCCGGTGGCGAGTTTGTCGAGCGGGGCGTCTGAGGAGGACAGGATGGCCGAGTGGGTCGTGATCGAGATCACGCTGTGTGGATGTGGTGAGTACGTGACCGCCAAAGCAAGCAAAAAGCTCACTCGTGTGCGTCAAACACTTGACCTGTTAGAGCAGACACCCCTATAAAGGGCGTTTCGGGCAGACTTATGCCGTCGATGCGGAAACAGTCGGTCCAATCGTCCCCTGTGCGACGTGACGCGTCAATTTACACATGCTCGACGACCCGATTAAAAAAAAGGGTACTTACAGGCCTTGAAATGCGTTTTGACCTATAGAGCGGAGTGCGAGTTGAGAATCAGGCAATCGAGATAGGGCGCGACTTACGTCGATATAAGTGTCCTTGACGTATGTAATCTTTATCTTGGTGACGGCGTTGGTGCGTCGGAGCATCGCCTACACACGTATATGCATCGGCTACAGAAGAAAAAAAGGACGAGATAGAACACGCACCGAACACGACCCAATACTGTTCGCATCACCATCGTGCTCGTGATCATATGCCGTCTTTCCGTCGCCAAGCATCGCCACGACGCGAGGGAACCCAAATGGATGTCGTGAATTGGCATAACTGGCATTGCCGGGGGTCAGCAGTCTTTCTTACGAAGCGTAGAGGACAACTGACGTGTCAATGAAAATACCCAAGCCTTCAAAGTTGTCTGCAAATGCAAGACGACGTGAGCGAGAGGAGTCGTCACGATACAAGACGAGAACGAACCCTTGTGTCCAAACACGGGACCGGGTTCCGCCCGATCACCCGTAAGCCAGATCGCCATTCCGTCGCCAAACAGATGGCTCGATTCACCGGAAATCTGCGCGCGAGGATAACAAATGATATGTTAATACGGAGCGCCGACGGGGAGCACGATACGCGAACCTTGAATTCGATTTCGATAACAAAGTTATGCGAGGTCAGCGGGTATCGGGACCAGAGCCATCCCTACGGCGTTCCGTCAGTTCTACCCCCTTGGACGTGACAGAGTGCGTACCATTTGGGACGGGACGGCTCGGGTGAGACGGATGTGTTTGTTGGTGTTCTACCGGCGCCCATCAACCTACGTTCCAAAGCCAGTTCTGACATGACGTACGATGTAAGTATCTGCACCAAAGTCCCACCATCTGAGAAAAGAAAAAGAGGTTATTAATGAGTCGTCACCAGAAGGTTTTCCACGTACCGGTTTTGCAGGTCTTCGTCAATGTATGGGGGATGTATTGAGTGCGTGCGTAATTGTACGGTCTGCAAAAAGGGACGGTACGTGAGCGATTGGACGTTGGACAGACACAGACCCTACTCACCCGCTCGATGGTCCTGTTCGCTACCTTGGTGTCCGCAGCGGCATACGCACAAGGAAGAAGGCTGAGAACGAGTGCGAGATAGAGCGACCGGAGTGCCGGAAACATGACAAGGTCTTTCTTTTTTGTAAGTGTTCGTGAGCGTCGCGGGACCTTGGCCCGATGCGTGTCAGTCCAGGTTCAATTTTCCCACAGTCTATTGTAGTTCTCCAACCCTTCTTTTAGGCAGTCCATGTTGTATATATCGTGTAGAGTAAAAAAAGTCGGACATCTCGAATATTTGTATGTACCAAACTATATTCATGCCGGCAACTCAAACTTTTGTCCTTGCAATACTCTTTGAGAACATGCCGTGAGTGACAGGGCCATGGAGGGTAGGAAACAACGCACTTTGTAAAGTAGACGTAAAAGAAGTCGACGTACAACCCCGTCTGCACCAGTCCAGCTACGACAGCGATGGGATCTACCACGTCTTCCGTAAAGTATCTGTTGCAACGCGCGTTCAGCACGACTTGCGCGCGTGTCTGCAGCTCTCGCGTACCTATATATCCAGTTGGGAATGTACAGAGCCCTGTATATGCCCAGCGCAGCAATATAGTGCGTCGTGATCGTCTCCGCCTCGCCTGTCCGCTGCAACATGAACAACTGCGGGAAAATCGCGACTGCTTCGAGATATATGGAAAAGGTCCACAAAATCTCCGTCAAGGAAAAGCGGTAATTGAATATGAGAGAGAGCACGAAGCAGGGTCCAAGCAGGTACTCGATCTTGAACGTGTCGATGGACGGGTCGTGGGTGGGCCTATAACGTGGTGTGTTTAAACAGCGTGTTCGAACAAGGGTGGATGACATGACTGACCGGAAGCGGAACTTCATGAGGTAGAGGATGTAACAGCTACTAGCGATGAAGAAGACCTTCATGACGAAATTGTAGAGCGAGATCCAGTGGTAAAAGAGGTCGATGTAGCGCGTGAGGAAGACGAGCACGTAAAGTGCCTGGGTCTTGAACGAGATGCCTGGAACAGCCATGTCACTGCCCCATCTCCGCGCACGCGGTCAAGAAAAAAAACATACCTCGGCACGATCTGCTGTTGTGTATTTTGTGCACAATGATGAATATGGAGGCCAGGTGGGCCAAGTCCCCTGTCAGGGCAAGGGTGAGCAGGCGAGTGGGCGACAAAGTGTGTACTCACCCAACAAGCGGAAAAGATTCATACCCATGCGTTGCAGCGAGCGTGATTGTATGTGGTCTGTAACCAAAGACGTGTCCGTTCAAAGAGTAGAAACATATCAAGTAATACATTCCCACGCTCTCTCCTCTCTTACTCCAAGGTGAGTACCAACCCCGTTTCCTTGTTGTCTGCGACGATGTCCTAGTAAAAGGGTCGACCCCCGCCGAGCCCATGTCGCCCACGAACCCATTCAAAGTGTCTGTTGCCCAATGCACAGTCGAGATCACACTGTCGCGTTGTTAAGGCCAGACCGACATACTACGACTCTCAATTGACTGGCGTGGCTCCGAGCACAAGAGCCCGCCGGCAAAGGCAGAGTCATCATTTCCATGCGTTCACTAGCCGAGCTTGTGCAGACGAGACACTTTCTGCCGCGAGCGGTCACTAGACGTGGTTTCGTAACGAACGCGACAATGCGTTGCCCGTAGCGGGTGGCGGCGCGCGCCCAAAAGCGTCCACGCACGAGAACTCCGCGTTTTGGGGCGTGTGGTTGCGTGCGTATACATGCAGGAGCGTGGGTGGCTTCGGCGAGGATATGAGATCACACTGGCTGCTTGCAGCTCTGAGCTTCTTTCATATATTTTCTTCCTACTTGCATGTGATACTGACTTGATTCATTCGTTTGGCAGATGTACAATGTCATTTTGCAACTCGTATGCTGGACATACCTTCCAGACTTTGCGACTCGCCAGGTTCTCTCAGTGATCTACCGGATATGGCAAAAGACACCTCCACCCCAACGATCACCTGGTTATATCCAGCAGTACCGATATGTGTATGCTGCTGTTGTGCTGTGCTATCTCACATACAACTTTGTTGATGCCTCGAGCGGACTTGAAAAGAACTTTTATGAGCTTCTTGGAGTCAGCCCACGGTCGGACGAGGGTGCACTCAAGGCTGCATTTAGAGCCTTCGCGAGGAAGAACCATCCTGATCGAATAGGGCCAGAAGGAGAAGCAATATTTATCAAAGTGCGAGATGCATTCGAAGTACTCAAGGACCCGGTTGTTCGGTTTGCGTACGACAGGTGCGTGGTGTGCGCGTGTTGTGGTGCGAGCTGAAAGACATTCCAAGGTTTGGTCCGGATGTACTGGGTTGGCGAGAGTGTGCGACGATGAAGGAGTACCTGAGACGGGGACTCTTGAATTCGTTGCCACGACATATCATCACAGGCGTTGCACTTTTTTTGTTCTCTATGATGGGCAAGCAGAGCCCGGTTGCAGTTGTGTGTATCTGTTGCCCATTACAAGATCGATCTGATAGTGGAATACAGTGGCGGTATCTGTTGTTCATAGGGATGTTTGCGATTGAGATGTACCTGATCGTTGCACCCTCGCCGACAGGGCCAAGAGGCTCTGGGTTCGTCGACGAGGCACCGATGCCATGGATGCCATTGGAGAGCGCATTTCCACAGCGTGTAGTGTACCAGCACGTTGAGCTTTTGCACCAGGTGTTTATGTTCCTGTCGGTCGCGGTGTCGCGTGTGGCCCCAGTGTTGTTCGCAGAGGTGGATGCAGAGATGGAGGGTGGGGCGGTGAGAGCGATGGCAGGGAGGGTGGGAGAACTGGCCAAGGGAATCGAGAGAGAAGGTGAGTGTATGCGTTGAGGGGGGGTGAATGTATGCGCTGACCGAGTGCAGTATTCGTGATGCTCAAGGGGGAAATGGACGTGATAGGAGTTGACGGATTTGGGGTGGAAGTGTTGATGCGGGAGATGGAAGAGTTGATAGTTGAAAACAAGCTAAAGAACGAGACAGGTCCGATTGGAAATGCTTGGGCGAGAGCAGTCGTGTATCGATCGCGTGCACGTTCCATGTCTTTGTAAGCAAATGCGGATCCCGCGCGGAAGACGCGTGACGTTCTTATCGAGATCTTGTTATGTATATATTATTATGTCACATTTTCTTTGTCTCTTCTCTCTCTCTTGCTCTCAGTCATGTCAGAACCAGGTCCTTCTCGTCACAGACAACAAAGACTCTCAAGAGAGGCTGCTGCTTTCCTCAACAGTACTATCTTTCTACTTCACTCCTATTGCATTCAACTCATTTCCTAATAGACTATGTTAGTGTGATCAATGCCTACCCACAAGGGTCTGAAAAACAATCCATTCTCGCCACCATCCGTGCCATCCCAGGCAACGATTTTTACACTATCGAAAAACTCAACAGCTGGTTTACACGCCATCGCCACCCCACAGCTGCGCGACGTCAGTCTTCCACTCTCCCTTTAGCACGTGCCTCCGTTTTGGTCGATGAAGAGACTATTCGTGAGTTCAGACCGCCCCACATATGACGTACGCGCCACTCACCCGCCCCAGTCTTTCCCAAGCTAAGCCCAACGCACCTTCAACAGCTCCGCGGGCTATATAAGAAACGGACGAACCCATCGGAAAACATCATTACGTTTTGGGCTGAACGGATCAAAGCTGACAGCCACGAAGTGGTTGCCTGGATCCAGTATCAACAGGAAAAAGCAAAAGAAAACGGTTATCGCCAAGTGACCCCAGATTCACCGGATATACCGCTGCAGCAGCTCGTAGATGGCAGCGAAGGATGCGCTTCACCTACCGTACCTACGCACCCGCGCACCCACTTGCCGACGCCGGCAAAGTCTCAGTCCCCTTCAGAATCACCACATGAGCGCATGCCGTCATTGCCCCCGATTGCCGTCAAGCTCGAGGAGTCTCGACAGTGTTTATCCCCCGTCACTCCCATCTCCGCCCATCCCTTTGGTGCTCGCCCTCCGCCTTCTTTTCCACCCAGCACATCGTTCCGCTCGGGGGCACAACTTTCGCGAAATTTGAGCCAGTCATTTGAAGCATCGGTCAGAGAAAGCCTATGGCACAAATCCGCCCCCAAGGACTCCCCGCCCAAAACCCCTGACGAGTTCACAGCCAAGTTTGTCTCGTTTGAAAAAATGATTGATGCCTTTATGGAAAAGCATACGAGCGGCCAGCTCGCCCGGCTGGGTTGGGATCCAAGTCAGTCCCCGCCTACTCTATATCGGGTCCCATCTGACGTATGTCAGGTATCTGCAGCGCCGGATCGTGATTGGTGTAGTAGTGTATACTTGTATAATCAAAATGTAACAAGGTTGCCATCGTCTGTCGCAAATCGGAAGAAGCCGACGCGTTACAATGAGTTAATATGACCCTTCAATACCTCCTTTGTCCCGCTCCTTCACTATGTCAGAAACTACGCTCGTCGTGCCCCATAACGTACCCGACCTACAGAAGGTCCAAGAGACCCCCCTCCCCGCACCCCTCCGAGGCCTCTCAGACTACCACAGGGGCTCAATATCGTCTATGACAGAGAGCAGCTCGCAAGCCAGTGACGAGTCTCTCACCCCACTCCCCAGAGTTACCTCACGTCCGCGAGCGAGTTACAAGCTCTCCGATTTCATCATTCAAAGGACCCTGGGCACCGGAAGCTTTGGACGTGTGCATTTGGGTGCGCGTCGCCTTTTTGCTTTTCGTTGGTGCTCTTTTCTCACACTTGCGTGCAGTGCGGAGCAAGCATAACCTCCGCTTTTACGCCATCAAGGTGTTGAGCAAAGACAAGATCGTCAAGACCAAGCAGGTCGAACATACCAACAATGAAAAGACGATCTTGGAGGGCATCCAACATCCTTTCATCGTCAATCTTTGGGGAGCCTTTCAAGACGATTCCAACTTGTACATGGTCATGGACTACGTGCCTGGTGGTGAACTGTTTACGCTTCTGAGGAGGTCCAACGTCGGTATTTCTTCGTCTTCTTTTTCTCGCCCGTTGACGTGCTTCGTCAGAGGTTCCCTGATCCAGTCGCGAAATTCTATGCGGCAGAGGTCGCTCTCGCGCTCAATCATTTGCATACCCTCGATATCATATACCGCGACCTCAAACCCGAAAACATTCTGCTCAATCACGATGGTCACATCAAAATAGCCGATTTTGGTTTTTCGAAACGCTGTTCATACGTGACCTGGACGCTATGTGGAACGCCCGACTACCTTGCGCCCGAGGTGCGTTCTCTCGTGGTATCGTCTGTCGCTTGCTAAATCGAATCTCAGATCGTTGGGCAGCAAAGATACAACAAGAGTGTGGACTGGTACGCCCTCGGCGTGCTCATTTTCGAAATGCTGTCCGGTCTCCCTCCATATCACCATCCGGACCAGAACACGGTGTCATTGTACGAGAAGATCTCGCGTGGGCCGACGTTTATACGATGGCCGCCTTTCCAGGCCAACGCGACCGACCTGATTTTGAAGCTGATGGAGGGCGATCCCTCACGGCGGTATGGCAACTTGAAGCACGGCGCTGGGGACGTGTTTGCACACCCTTGGTTTGCAGAAGTGGATTGGGTCAAGCTGCGAAACAGAGAGATTTCTGCACCGTACTTGCCCAAGATCAGCGGGGACGGGGATGCGAGCGCGTGAGTTCCGTTCAAGTCTGGCGTGTGGTCGGTTGTTCATCATGTCTTTTTGTGTAGATTCGAGAGATACCCGGAAGACAATGCGACGTTGTTGTACGGTCGACCTGCAGCAGATCCGTGGAAGAGCAGTTTTCCTAGTTTTGAATATACCGCTGTACATAGTACTTGATATCTATACCCGTAGTTGTTTGTCCTGTACAAACAGGGAACATCATGTCGCAAAAATATGGGAGAGGGCGACAGCGCCGCACGCCATTTCATTCACAACGAAGCTCAACTCATCAAGACTTGACATCTCTTCTCTCTCTTTCACTACCATCATCATAAATCTACAATCTCGTCTTCAAATCTCTCAAAACCGTCACGGATCTGCAGAGATCGCCTTTTTTTTCTATCGCTCGGCTGCGCATCGGGGAGGTCTGACAGAAAATGGCCAAGAAACACGCAAAGTCAGCACGCGGTGGGGTCAAGCCAGGCGACCTCAACGTGTCCGAGGACGACGTCGCCCGCGAGCGTGCGCGGATGCTCATCGAGAGGCAAGCAGCGCTGGATGGCCTGTTGAATAGGCATGACGACATGGTGCGTGTCTCTGTCTTCTTTTTTGCGTCCTCGCCTGTCAGAATTCATTATTTTTTTGGGGTGAACAGGTCCGCGAGGCCTTTCATCTCGAACAGTTTGTGACATTGCTCGAGTACGATCCCAAGGTATGTCTGGTCCCCCCTGTTTTTATTTTTTCTGCTCACGCGCGTGTAGGTCGCAAAGTTGGACGACTCGGTGGTGTTTCAAGAGGTAGGTGATGTCGACGGTCGTGCTTGGCAGTCGGCTTGACGAGCGCGGATTTAGTACAAATCCAACTACGACCTTCTCGAACGTGCCGCTACCGCCGCGGGCCCTTCGCGGGCCACACGCCGCGCTCACACCCAGCGTGTCCTCAACCTCAAGTCCGTCACGAACGACGGCTCCATTGCTTCCGTGCGCCGCCCACTACCACTATCCGAATCGCAGATGCCCATCGCCGCGCTGTCGTCAAAGGCCAAAGGAAAACAAAAGGCGGTCGATCCACTCATGGACGACGCGAACGTGAGCATATCCGCGCCGAACGGAACGGCAAAAGTTCGTCCTCGGCCACGCGTCCTCGAGCTGACTCAGTCCGAACCTGGCGAACCAGAGCCACCGCCTTCTCGAACACTCAAGCGAACGAACACCGCGGTCATGTCGCCGCCATCGTCTCCTGTCCTAAAAAAGAAGCGCAAGTCGGTGTTGGGCCTGGTCGAGAGCGGGAGCGGCGTCTTGCATCGCCGTCGCTCGGAGCGTCTAGAGGTTCCCAGTAAACCCCCCGAATTACGTCTCCCCGCGCATCCTTCTATGACACGCGTTCCTGACGAATCACCGTCGTTGTATCGGGCATGTTCCATCAGGCGCGTTCGACTCATTGTCCGACGGCCACCCCCGAGCTTCACGAACCCGCGCCAAAAGCCGCCGCCACCCAAGTTTGCGTCGAACCTGACTAATTTTTTGTCATCATACACGATGCCGGGCGAACAAGAACAGACCGTCGAGGCGCTCGAGGCGCTCGCGCAAAAGGAAGCGGCCTTGAGAGAAAAGATTGATCGGCTGCACAGACAGGGGCGGTTCGTGCCGTTTCTGTATGGCGACTCGTTCAAGACGTCTGCGCAGGGGAAGGTGGTGCCCGCGCCCGTATTGGCTATTACGGCAAACCTCAATGCGCGGGATCCGATGCGTTCAAAGGATGCGTGGGAGAACATCGTCGAGACGATCGTCCATAGCGGTCGGCATGGTGGGGGAAGTGGTTTGCTTGTCCGGGGGCGGCAGGTGGCGGGGCAGGTGGCGAACCGGATACAGGTGTATTGGGATCAGTCGGCGGTGAGGGAGGACAAGGCGAGGGTGCAGGAGGAGAAGCGGTTGAAGGCGTTGGCCAAGGCGACCGTCAAGATGGTGGTTGCAGAGTGGAAGAAGGCTGTTTTTGTGCGTGTCATTTGATGTTCGGTCAGGTGGCCTCGTTGACGACGGTTTGATTTTCGGCAGTATGTGCGAGATCAAGAGCGGCAGCGGGCAGAGGCAGAGGAGATGCGTCGAGGTCATGAGCATCTCGATGCTATTTTGGACCAGTCGGGGCAGATATTGGAGACGCAGCAGTTTGATCTTGCAAAGGGCGAGCTATCGCGGAGTCGGTCGACCAGTATGTCAGCGTCGGATTGGGACCACGAGTCGGTCGGGACGAGTCTGGGCGATGAAGAGCACGACGGCGACGGCGACGGAGAGGTGGGGTCTGAGGTGGAGAGTGCGGAGGAATTTGGTGGTCTTGGGATGATCGAGGATGTCGATCCTGATGCTGGTGAGCACGAGGGCGATGTAGGGCAGCACGGGAGCGACGAGGAGAGCAACGGCGAAGACGATGCCGAGGACGACGACGACGACGAAGAGGCGACGCACGCGCTACTAGGACCAGTCCGTCAGCAAGAGGATGTTGTACCCGCACCTACGCCGTCTCATCCCGCAGACGCAGACGCAGATGTGGAGATGGAACTGGGAACGCGCTCCCCTTCCGAGTCGAGCATCGCCAAGATGCCGGTGATGATGGAGGACACGGTGGCTTCGCCGAGCGTGCCGTCGGACATGGACTCGATCGCGCGTACGCCGACTTTGGGGGATAGACGGTCTCCGGCGCTGGAGAGTTTTTATGATTATCCGATGCGAGACGAGCCGTCGCCTGCGTCGAGCGTCGTTGAGCACGACCCTATCAAGGACGTTGCTAACGGACCGTTGGTCAATGGCGGTACTGCGGAATTGGAGGAGGTGGAGGTGGAGGGTAATGTGGTTGACGGCAAGGATGATCAGGCCCAGGACGACGAGGCGTCCGAGAAAGCGCAGCCAGCAGATGCGGAGGAAAGCGCGCAGGCCGAGGGGGAGGTAGACGCGCCAATGATGGAGGACGTCGAGGATGATGCGTTTGCGCGCATCCCAGAGTATCTGAAACAGTTTGCCGTCGCGCCAGTCGACTGGTCTCCCGAGGACAAGATCAACCCGCCGTTGCTTTTGCGTGGGGTGCTTCGTCCGTACCAGCAGAGCGGGTTGGAGTGGCTCGCGTCGTTGCATTGCAATAATCTGAATGGTATCTTGGCGGACGAGATGGGACTGGGGTACGTTTTGATTGGCGATGGGCGGTGGATTGTGGTATTGACATTTTTTGTTTTGTTTTGGGGGAACAGGAAAACGATTCAGACGATTGCATTGCTTGCACATCTCGCTTGTGACCGGGGGATATGGGGACCGCATCTCATCGTACGTTTTTTTCTTCTTAAGCTTGGGGAACGTGTCACCTGACGCTCACATAGATCGTTCCGACGAGCGTGTTGCTGAATTGGGAGATGGAGTTCAAAAAGTTTCTCCCTGGCTTCAAGATCCTGAGTTATCACGGCAGCACCAAGCGTCGGAAGGAGCTGCGGCAGGGATGGTACAACAAGCACCACTTCAACGTATGCATCACCTCGTACACGCTCGCGAGTCGGGACGCACACATCTTCAAGCGCAAGATGTGGTACTACATGATCCTGGACGAAGCGCACATGATCAAGAACTTTAGGTCTCAGCGATGGAACATTTTGCTCATGTTTCGTTCCTTTCGACGGTTGCTTCTGACGGGGACGCCTTTGCAAAATAACTTGACCGAGTTGTGGGCGCTGTTACAGTTCTTGATGTCTGGCACCAACTTTGCGAACCTGAAAGAATTTGGAGAGTGGTTTTCGAGTGCGTTCTTTGTCGAGTATCTTTGATTCATTGTGGATGCTGACTGTCGTTCAGATCCGTTGGAGAAAGCGATCGAGATGGGCACCATGTTGGACGACGAAAACCTGCAACGGGTGTCGAAACTGCATACAGTGCTACGACCGTACCTCCTCCGTCGACTGAAACGGGACGTCGAAAAAGAGCTTCCAAGCAAGTACGAGCATCTCGTTCCTTGCCCACTCTCCAAGAGGCAGCGATTCTTGTACGACGAGTTCATGTTGCGTGCACACACTCGCGAAGCGCTTGCGTCGGGGGTATATCAAAAGATCGCCAACGTGTTGATGCAGCTTCGCAAGGTATGCAACCATCCCGACTTGTTCGAGGTCCGACCTATCGTCACGTCGTTTGCCACGTCGCGTTCTGCGATCGCCGATTTCGAGATCAAGGAGCTGCTCGTCCGTCGGGAGTTGCTGAGGGTGGAAGACGACGAGCGGGTCAACCTTGACTTGTTTGGGTTGCGATTCGTCGACCAGCAAGACGTGCCACTCATATCTGCGTTGGAGACGCGCCGATTGGATGCTACGCATCGACTGCCCCTTATATCTGAGATGCCGGGGGAGCCTCCGCCAAAGGATTTGCGGACGATTGCGGGGTATCGTGCGTGGCGAAGTTGGCAAGAGCGCGGGCAAAAGGTTGCTCGGTGGGCGCAGATTGGGTATGTCAACGGTCTACGGTGTGGCCGGACGCCGCCTGTGTATGGACAAGAGCTGCTGAGGACCGTCCGCGGGTGTCGCCGTCCACTGTTGCCGCTCTCCGCTATCGACTTGCGGACTGCACATTTGGACACAGTGACCACTGCGAACGCCATGGTGAAGTCTTATGAAGAGCGTGCGGAGTCTGTGTCGGGCATCGTCGACCGATTTACCTTTGCTACACCTGCTGTCGTTGCGCGGGATCTTCCTCGTCTGGCGCTGACTGGATGCGAAGAGGCGATCATGTCCTGTCCACCCACGTTCGACGACGTCCTACACCGTTCCAGTGTCAAACTTCAGATCGCGTTTCCCGATCCGTCGTTGTTGCAATACGACTGTGGCAAGCTGCAAGAGCTGAGTCGTTTACTGCGGCAGAGGAAAGCGGGGGGCCATCGAATCTTGATTTTCACGCAGATGACGCGCGTGTTGGACATCCTCGAGATCTTTCTCAATTTCCATGGGTATCTCTATCTCCGGCTGGACGGTGCGACCAAGATCGAGGACAGGCAGTACATCACGGAGAGGTTTAACGCGGATGCGAGGATCTTTTGTTTCATCTCGTCTTCGAGATCTGGGGGTGTCGGTATCAAGTGCGTCTCTTTTTTTTTTTCTCTGTTTGAGGTCGTGTAGAGGGGACTGATTGGGGCTATAGTTTGACTGGTGCGGATACGGTCATATTTTACGACAGCGACTTCAATCCTCAGATGGATCGACAGTGCGAGGACCGGTGAGTTGTCCTTTTTGTTGGTGCCAATGTAGGACATCGCTGACCCTTGTTCGTAGTGCCCACCGAATCGGACAAATCCGCGACGTCCACATTTACCGATTCATATCCTCGCACACGGTAGAGGAAGCGATGCTCATGAAGGCAAACCAAAAGCGATCGTTGGACGACATCGTCATCCAAAAGGGGGAGTTCGACTGGCGGTCGTTGTTCGAGGACGACGGGGCGTTGACGAAGGCGCTGGGGGAGTGTGAGGATACCGAGGACGCGCAGGCTGCTGCGCTCGCTGCGAGAGAGGAAGACGTGCTCGAGGGTGCTGATGAAGCTGACTTTGGTGGGGAGGAGGTAACGACGGAGGTGCGCGGGGAGACTGAAGGGGAGGTGGAGGGCGAGGAAGGTGAGCGCCTGCGCGAGCATGAGCATGAGCACGAGCACGAGCCAGAGCATGAACATGAACATGAACATGTCGGGGAGGAGGGTGAGCTCGGAGGGGCCGTGTCGGATTATATGATCCGTCTCGTGTGGGCTGATTGGGATTTCTTCCGAGATTGGCGGTTGTAGCCTTTTTTTTTCTTTTTTTTTACAGTAATTTTATATCGTCTTGATTCTACGTTTGCGTATTCGAATGTTTTTCTTGGGGTTTCCATCATACATACTGTGTTTTCATTGCCTAGCTCAGCTCGACTCTACTTAGATCGTTGTTATCTTCCGAGTTGCTAATCATCACCACTTGCATGCGATCGTGCTTGGGACATCTTGACGGCCCAAGGTCTGAGTCACTGGTAGAAGACGTATACCAAACAGCAAGGATTCGAATCGTTGATCATACCACACTCTGCGAGAGCGCTCCGAGTCGGTAGATTTCTCTCTCGGACGTCCACGAAAAAAAGAACACCCAACGTTTCTCCATTCAAAAGAGAGATACAGAGAACATATATATGATAATAATAATGATAATAACTCAAGGAAGAGCGAGCCAAGCGGCGACCAACTTGGTATAGTTGGGCGTTCCAAGACCCGTCACGGGGTCCCACCCGAGCGTGGCGTTGTATCCGTTAGTGCCACATCCCGGATTGTCACCCATTGTAATATCGTTGAATGCGCCAGCGAACGTAGAGGAGTAGATCTAAAACATCGTCAGTCTCATCGAGGCCGTCGTCTGCGGCAAACGGTTTGCACTTACCGTCGGGTTGATGAATCCGATGGTCGATTTGCCGGCTGCGAGACGAGCATCGTTGATCAGCGTGAAGATCGCTCCGCTCACCGGAGAGGAGCAAGAGGTTCCATAGACGAGCTCAAATGCGCCGTCAATCTAAACCATGCGTCATAAACGGTAAGTTCAGATCGTCCCCTCTTAGGTGCACAGATAACCCAACGTACAGCAACGACATAGTTTGCTCCGTTCGCAGCGATATCAGGGAAGGCGCGAGACTGTTCGCTCGTCAAGTTTGGCAGCATCAAAAGAACTGGCAACATACCATGCCAGTCGAGTTCCACATGGTTGACGGGTAGTCCGGATAATAGTTCGTCAAGTAGTAATCAACGGCGCTCTTTTGGTACTCGGGCATGGCAAAGTAGTTGCTGAATCCACCACCAGAGTAGATTACTTCCTCGCAAGCAGTCTCGGGTTCGTAGACCGTAGAGTTAGGGGGGACCATCGTAGCACCGACGGACGTAATGTAAGGGCATGTTCCAGGGAAACTGGGGTTAAACATTGTTCCATTGATAGTCTGGGTTCCTGTTCACCAACGTGAGATTGTAGTCAAGCGTGAACGGAAGAGGATCACGGACCGTTAGGGTTCAAGCAGAGGCCACCATTGCCTGCGACACCGTAGTCACCAGAGCTGTAGAGGATCGTGATACCCATGAGACCCAGTTTAGCATACTCGGCACATTGGCGTGCGGTATAGAATGGTG
>JBBPPY010000564.1:0-19723 GCA_038092195.1 Leccinum barrowsii
TGTTCTGATCCGGGATGTGGATTGTCTGGAATGATAAGGACCCGCTGCGCACTAGCTCATTCAATCCGAAGCATCTCGATTAATGACATTTTGGACCACGCCGTCCGACCTCATTTGACTACGGCAGACCGGGATATCCACAGCAAGGCACTGTGCCGAGTACTACATCGCCTCATCCTCAATTTCTTCCCTCGCCTAGATTTGAACGATGAAACAGTTAGCTTAGCTCTATCAACCGGAAATTTTCAGCGGCAGTGCATACTTTGTTCTCTTCCAGGCCGCCAAGCTCCTTCACGAGACCAGAGTAAGGGTACTCTCGAGGCACGGTGGGTCTCTCCGGCACCAGGGCATATTTGCAGAAAAAGCCAAAGCCAACGAAAGCGGAAGCCGCTAGTGCGAATTGAAACAAGGCGGTCCGAGGAGGTACGACCGAAACATCTGGCCCCCACATCGACAGAACTTCTTCGCACTCCGGAACCTAGTAGCAATGGAATGTCGTCAGCTATGACATGGTCCGTCACGGGTCCGCGTGGTACAGACGGGGTCACCAAAGTTACGCCTCATTTGTTGATCCCACCAGCCTCTGGGTGGCAGCGTTTGACTAGACTCCCATGGTAGTTCGGGGTAGTCGCCGAGCTGAGGGTCTCTGTCTTGAGCAACCGATGTAGAGGCGTTCCTGCGCGAGGGGAGCGACGTGGCGGAGCGGAGGGACAGCGGAGGGAGGGCGGGTCTAAGGAGGCGAGCGGGTATTGAAGAGCGCATCGAGGATGAGAGTGAGGACGGGGTGCCAACGACGCGCACGATCGTTCCCGAGGGGGGACCCCGGAAAATCCAGCGGGGATATGGGGGACCCTGGACAGTTTGTTTGTTTGTTTTGAATTTGCCGGCGGAGGTGAAAGCCGATGGAAGCCTTGTGTCAGCTCAAATGACCCTGTCGTGGTCGTAAATGTATAAAATCTTCGGTCTTGAAGGTCTGCGCCCATCCATGCGGTCCGTACTGTAAATTTTCGTGCCGGACTACTACCCTAACCATATACAGGCCGCGGCGAGGTACACCTTCACGTTAGGTCCTTGTCAAACCCCCGTTATATATACTGGACCCTTGGGGTGCGCTCCCTCTTAATTTGACCCTTCATTGAATCACTCAGTCCTATCGTCCTTTTCCCCACAGTCGGTCTTTGATGCTCTTGACTTTGGCTAGCCATGACGATAGTGACCGTGTCCATTATCAAGGACCTCGACAAGCGGCTACCTAAGAAGCCGATGCACCGGCGGCCTAGTGGGGAAGTTGTTTCACCGCTCATTTACACAAATGATATTGTAAATTTGTGAGTTGAGACGCCGTTCTTACCAAGTTACTCACCATGCTCACATGACCACACATCAGTGACCATTGGGATCATATGTTCATAACGAACTGTTGTAAACGTTTAACACTTCATCACTTTGACACACCTCCTGCGACTGTCCTCGACCTCGGCTGTGGTCGTGGTCTCTGGGCTATCGAAGCCGGCAGACAATGGCAGGTGTGTCGAATACCGTTCTCTTCCTGTTTCCTGTACCTTCACTGACACGGTTGACTCTCAGGGCAGCATGATCGTGGGCTTCGATGCCCAACTGGTGCAACCCAAGCTCACCATCCTCGACAAAAGTTTATCCCGTAGGCTGAAATGGATTCACGGTAACATGTACGGTTTTTATTTGCCGGATCCAGACATTGCTTTCTCATGTCATTCTGTCAGACTTGACGGGTTGCCTTTTCGTGAAGGTCAATTCAACTTTGTAAGGATGGTCCGTATGGGCCTCCATATACCGGAAGACGAGGTTAGTGTACTGGTTGCTTCCCATTGCTTTGCTGACGATTTGTTTCGTGAACGATAGTGGGGATGCATGCTGGCGGTAAGCATCTCATCGTGTTTTCAATCCGCCGTACCTCATTCGTTGTCGTTCAGGAAATTTCACGTGTACTAAGTCCTGAAGGCGTTCTGGAGGTATGGAATGAGTATTGGCACACCGAGAGCATTTCGTTCTAACCCCCAACTCGAGATCATCGAAGAGGACCTAATCTTCCCATCTTCAAGCTCACCGCTTTTGAGCATAACACCTCCGAGTGGAGAGTCATCCGCAAACAGTTCACCACGGAGCTCGAATACCGCGGTGTCGAATCCTACATTGCTCACAAAGTCGGATCCCTCGGTGGCCGGTGTCAGCTCAAAGAGCAGCAATCTGGATTTATTGTCGGGCTCTTCGTGGTCATCCCTTTCGCTTAGCATGCGCAGTGATCTTAAATGCCCATCACCTCCTGACCCTCGGGATCACTCAAGGCTCAGGCGAGCATGGGAAGAAATGCTGAGCGACAGTTTCCTCACGCCCAACCTAGTCTCCGTTTTGCCCTTTCATCTTGGCGCCTGGTTTCGCGACATTCGAAGTCACCCAGCTCTCGAGATTCCTCTTCCGCCAAGCTCGTCCCGTAAACGAGGCGCTCGTCCGACCGTCGGACTGCCGGAACTCATTGATCCAGATACGTTGTTCGAGCTCCGGCCATTGTCATCAACAGCATTCCCAGATTCGGATGATGAAAGCACGCGTTCCTCCGAACGGAAATCTTCTCACAGGGGCGTGTCGACGTGGAGTTCGATGCACTTAGCACGCACCGTTCGGACAATCACGGCATGCAAGGAGTCAATATGGCGTACTTACGAAAGATTGTACGGGCAGGATCCTTCAATCCCTTCCCTCGTGAGATCTGCACAAGAAAAGTATCTCAGGAAACATTTCTTTGAAGTTCAATCTACCACGAATCCACTCCGCGACTATTTCGAGCGTGACTGGATCAACTGGGAAAAGTGAGCAGCGTCGTCCACCTCTAATCCCTCCACTCGAAACTGACCTCACGTGTTCAAGTGATATGGCCGATCGTACCTCCGTCAGAGGAAGCATTCAATCCGAGCTAAGTTGGAACGAACCCCTTGGAAAACCTCCAGAATGGCGCGCCTGGTTCAACTCCCTACCTCTGAGCGAAGAAATTGAATTCGGTGAAAAGCTTGAGCTATGTAGGAGATTGCGCGGGTTCGTATGCTTCAAAGAAGACACCATACCGGCGAACAGAGGACCTGACCAACGCGATTATTATACCTTCTAACGTTTGATACCTGGGACGAGAACTCGGATGAAATTAGCACAAATTTAGACAGCAGATTCTAGGGCACGATACCCCCCACTACGAGCTTGTATAGTAGGCAGAATCGTTACAAAGCATATTCATTCACCTCTGTGTCGGAAGTAGTGCTATTTCGGATCTCAGGAGATTAGATTTACCAAATCAGGATGGCTTACCGCTGGTAGTCCGGACTCTACTACTATAGCGAATAGCGAACACGTTTGTCGAGCACTCCCTTTGTACTCTCCTTCACGATCATTCCTCGCACTTCACAGCCTCTTCGACGTGTATAGTTATGGCCGAACCACAAGCTCCGAAACCAGCTGAAAAGCCGCGATTGATATCTGAGTCTGATATCACCAAATACAAGGTATGCCATCCAAATCGCTTTGTGCAAGCGTCATCGGGAGCTCTGATCATATCGCGAAATCCTTAGACGGCAGGGGACATCGTGAATGATGTCATGAAAGAACTCGTCTCCACCGCCGTTGAGGGCGCAAAGGTCCTCGATCTCTGCATCGAGGGGGACAAGCTCCTCGAAGAAGCAACCGCGGCGGTGTACAACAAAGCCATCAAGGGTGTCAAGGTTCCAAAAGGCATGCAACACCCTCCTTTCTTGTTGTTCATCCACCCTCATCTCTGTTCCATTCCTTTGCTTCCCCAATCCTCCGCATTTTGACCGACCTGGAACGATTATGTAGGCATCGCCTTCCCGACGTGTATTTCCGTCAACAACGCCGTCGCCCATTTTTCTCCTCTCGCGTACGTGCCTTTCTTCTTTTTCTTTTTTTTTTCTTCATGCCCGAATGCCTCGCCCCGCCGAGCGCTTCTTCGATCGAACTGGATCGATCGTATCTCACCCATGTCATAATTTTGCAGCTCGGACACCCTTTCCTCTCAGACATTAGCCAAGGACGACGTCGTAAAGATCCACATCGGGGCACACATTGACGGGTTCGCTGCGATTAGCGCCGAAACGATCGTCGTCGGAGCGAGCCAGGAAAATCCGGTGGAAGGAAGACGCGCGGACGTACTCAAGGCGGCTTGGCATGCTGCTGAGGCTGCAGTAAGGGTGGTCAAGGTCGGGAACAAGAACTGGGCGGTGACGGATGCGGTCGCCAAGGTCGCCGCTGCGTGGGACTGCAAACCGGTCGAAGGTACGTGCGTCTGTTGGGTCGACGATGGCGCACGATCGCGACGCGCTGGCCTGTGTCTGATAGACTTTTTGACGTTTTTTTTCGGGACAGGGATGCTCTCGTGTCAACACGCACAAAATGTGATCGATGGGAAGAAGCGGATTATCCTGAACCCCACTGAAGTTCAGAGGCGGGACATGGAGGCGATCACGTTTGCCGAAGATGAGGTGTATGGCATCGATATTCTCATTTCGTCCGGGGAAGACGGCAAGGTAGGCTCGAGCATCCTCATCTGAGGTGACGATCACAACTGATCGATTTGTCTCAAGGCACGAGTGGAAGACTCGAGAACGACTATTTATCAAAAGGAAGGGACGGTCACATATCAATTGAAAATGAAGAATTCTAGGGCCGTGTTTTCTGAGATGCAGAAGAAGGCTGGGCCATTCCCGATCAACATCCGTGTATTGGAGGACGAGAAGAGAGCGCGTCTGGGTCTCCAGGAGGCCGTCTCGCATAATTTGGTGAAACCATACGAGGTGGTGTAGGTGACAGTCACTTTGATCAAGATGTGCTTTCTGATATTGATCTACCAGGTACACACCTGCGAATACGTTTGTGGCTGCATTCCATTTCACCGTCGCTCTCCTTCCTGCTGGTCCTTTACTGATCACGCATCCGCCTGTCTGGTACAAACCAGATCTGGTCAAGACCGAGAAAGAACTGGAGGATGAGGAACTAAAGGCCCTATTGGCGAAACCACTACGGGAGAACAAGAAGAAAAAGAAGTCGGAGAGTGTGGATGTTGCAGCCAAGTGAATAGACTACCATTTCATAGTTGTACACTATTTGTCGATTGGCAAAACGGCCAGATGTAACTGACAGTGAAATCGAAATCGAAGTAGTATTCCGATCAGACTGCAATATTACTTGAGCTCTGATGCAGATGTCCCCGCCTCCATTAGTGTCCTTGGTTCCTTGTCTGCGGCCTCTTGGCCAAATTCCCCTATCGTTCGAACGACGAGATCGAGGTTCTCCAAGAATCCGTTAACGGACAGACGTGCCAAACGGACGGTCAAGGTCTGAAACGTCCTGAGATTCATCGATCGTCATCAGCACACTTTGCGATAAGACAAAGTATGGTTAGACCCGTACTAAAGACTCACGCGATCAGCTCGTGGCCCTCTACGGTCAAAGACCGCTTGACGGCATCCTTTTGCAATTCGCCGTCGACGTCGATGACTTGCTTTGCGATCGTGGCATGCTTGATGCTCGCAAACGGGATGCGAACGGTGCTATATGGGACTGCATCAGATGAAGTAAAAACGGACGGACGGACGGGCGATCGGGTGAGCGAGATGCTTACACGGTATGCCATGTTCCGTCGGACATGGTGGCGGTGATGGTAGCCGATAGTGGTGGATAAATTGACGATCGTCGCCGTCGCCTTCGATGGGCCGTCGGTCCCGATTGCACGGCGCGCGCCAACTCAACATCAGAACGGCTTCTACTAGGACGCGTCGCTCTCCAGTGACTAAAATCTCACGACGGGTCGATCGCGTTGATTTACATTCAAAAGAACTCGGACCCGGCTCTACGGACTGTTATTCGATCGCGAGATTTACGCTTTTGAAAATTTGAATGCCCAAGATATATGTACGTATTGCAAGTCGACACTCGCACGCTACGGGTTAACCGATCAATTGAGAGTTTCCGTGAACGGGCGCCTAATCGCCCCCTCGAACCATGTCTTATGTCTCGGATCCATCGATTCGGAGACTTCAATGCATATCCACTGAATCTTGAGTTTGTTGACATGCGCTGTGGCGTTTCTGGGGTAGCAGTAGGGTACCTTCGCTAGTAGCGGGTCAGCGGAGTAGGTGGCACGCTCTGATTGGTTGCTCACTTCCACCAAACACCCGATTAGTAGCGGCGTGACGCGTGACCGCTCACACCATTATCGTGTGCACCCGAGTCGGCGAGGAACTTGCACGACACCCAGTGATCTTTCCCCCGTTTTTGAAGTTCATCAATGTCATTGACTCATATATGCAGGTTGTTATACTATATAATGGGTCCAGCCTGGATCTTGATTATCATTAGCCTAGGCTCGGCACCGATTTTACTCTGCCGTTCTTGATACCGCCAGTGACCACCGTATCGTTATGTCACGCCGGAAACTAAGAGGAAGACGCCACAATCAATTGACAGCGTCTGGACAGGCCGCCAAGTGAGCAAGGTCGGGACTCCCGACTTTCTGACAGAAGCGTTCAACGGCACCGATCACACTTGACTTCTGTGGCGCCGTCCGACTTCTCTCGAGTAGAAGGTTCACAAACTCGAACAGGAAAACAGGTCGGCTGCAGTTGGCCTACCGCCAGGGTCGATGGGTTCTAGTCTGGGAACTCGTGAGAACTTGGCGCCATACTATGTATGTGTGTATGTCTTGCTAGTGGGCCGCCAGGTTCGTAATAAAGTTTTAGGAATTGACCTATTCACTCGCCCGCACAGAACGCACACTGGAGGGTGTTTCTGACAGCTAGTATACACAGGTCACTTCAAGCGCCGCAGCTCACTGCGTCCCCTGGAAGGGGAAAGAACGGGGCTCAGCGGACCTTGTCCCGAATCCATACAAGACGGAGCCGCATCAGGAAGTCAGGATCGTTGTAACTGCCGTCACCACTTTGAGGGACACTGACGCCCCCATATACATAAGTACTAAGTTAACCCCTTCGGCATTACGATTTTGCCCTGCGAAAGATGCTAATGGCTAATCGAAAGATAAATAGGTTGTGGCACTTTTGAATGGTATGTGGTACTTATGGAATCTTCCATTGCTACTTAACTCAATACATTACCAGGCCCTTGGGAACGGGATCAATAGTTCCGCAGGTGCCCTAACCGCGTGATGATCTTCGACGGACGTATGAGGAATCCTTGGAGCAATGGCTGCTGACCAGCACACACGGTCGACCGCGTGAAAACATTCCCGGATCGGTAGAATACCAAGGTCCATCACGATGACCCGTGTGCAGCGTATGCAGGGGACAGAGTCGTGTCAGTAGAGGCGTATGCTCACCTCTCACGAACTTCGGTCAGATGATCCCGAGGTACTACAGCCCTGAACGTGGGCTAAAATAACACGGTGAAGCCAACTCTACCCACGAACAAGACTGCCTGTTACTTGGAGGTTTCGACATGTGTACGATGCTGATAGACGCGGGCGTGCCGCTTGTTCGAGGAGCTTATCGTTCCGTGGCCGGAGTCCACCAAGAGTGGAAGAAGAAGAACTCCGAAGCCATTTGTCGCGATATGTGGTCCGGCACAAAGTGAATAGAAATCGGCACTGTCTTCGCGTCTCACACCACAGTGTAGGGTTCTCTGATACCTTGTTCTACTAGGAATCAAACCCATCCTCTTTGCAAGCACTTAACACGCGCATCATGATCTCTCGTCATCGCCGCGGGCCGTAACCATCACAGTTACGGACCGATGCGACGCGACGCTCGTAATGCGGGCCTCGGGTTGGCCGGGCGGCCTGAGACACGAGTCTCACTGGCAGAGGCTGACCGTGGTGGTTCAACCGCAGACACAGGACTCTACAAACAAACCTACGACATTCCGGATACCGTTATGCATCAGTCCAACTGTGCATAGCTATCACTGGTCGTTCGCTAGTCACACGATGTGCGCCTGACGTGAGACGAGAAACAGACCTGACCGAGTGTACGTTCCCACCGTTGGCCGATAGGCCGGGTTGGCGGCGTGTGCTCTAGGTATGTGCTTTTCCCTCCCGCTCTAGTGCGGTTGCGACTTCTATTCTCAGGATCGTCTGAACGAACCGACGAGGGGTCGACGATCGATTCCTGGAGCTGACGAGAGGAATTAGGCATCAGGGATACGACGTTCCATTCTCGCAGAGCGTTGGTAGCGAGAATGCCAACCACGGTGGCCGGTTGTGCCGAAAAGAACCAGTGAGACCCCGTCAAGTCTGGGAGAACGGCAGGCACTTTTCTCAGATAAGGATAAAGATAATTTGACAAGAATCTTACCCTTCGTTTTGGAGACGACGTCCTTGAGATTAGGCAGCGGAATGACGACACTAACGACTCACCTCCCAGAGAAATACTGTATAACCAATCGAGCGTGATGCAAACAGGTCAATGTGTTTTGCTAATTCATGAAATCCTTTACCAAAGATCGACTTTGCATATGAAGCAACCAAAAAGTTAAACCAGCCCAAGGAACCCTCGAGTACTAATACGTATAAACCCAAACCAGTGGACGTTACAAAATACAATCCGCGAAATCTTGTAATGAAAATCAAGAGCAGCTACATACTCCAGATCTGGCCTGAAGAAGTAAGCAACGAGACCCCGGGCCAGCTCCGGGGTCGGAAGAAAGATACATCGATGGTAACACATCAATGGATCGCTAGGACAGCAGCAACATTCGAGATGCTGGGTGTCTGCATCTAAGGATAAGTTATTTAAGCAACGAGTATCTTTTGTTTTTGGCCACTTAAAGGGCGAACGCGACGGCTGCGAAAACAGCGGCGCCGACGAGAGTCGCAGCACTGAGAGGCCGCGTCGAAAGTGTGCCAGAAGTAGAGGAGGGATTCGAGCCAGCGTTGGCGGCACCCGCCGGGGTGAACGCGGAAGATGTCGGAGACGGATAAGTGCTCGGGGTTCTGCTCGTACTGGTGTTTAAGCAAGAGGAATCATTGCTAACGCCAATGGTGATCTGTCGTGCATCATGAGAACGACCAAGGTCGGGTTGTGGGAGATACGTACTGAACTGCTCCAGGCTTGGTTTCCGGCTGAATCCTCTAGAGAGAGAACGACCTCGGTGCCAGCAGCCAGGTTGACAGTCCAGGTCGTGGAAGTTGAAGTGTGGTTGCCAAGGTCCTCGCTGTGTGGTCGATGAGTGGGCGAGCGGGGCAAGGGCAGTTAGAGAAGGACTCACAGTGATACACCGCACGTGTCGGCTGCAGAGGCAACAAGAAGGTCATAAGGAGGATTGCCGGTATCAGACCAGGTGATTTGAACCGCTTGGCACTGAAAAACATATCAAGAAAAGAAGATCCAATGGGTAGGAAAACAGACCTGGACAAGGCTGGGAGTGTCGATCGTGAAATTAGACCCCTGTGCGATCACGGATCGGAAGAGAGCGACAAAGAGAGAGACGAAAAGGAACGTGGTGAACATGTCTGCTCAGTAGATGGATCGTCAGACGACTAAATGCCCGGACAACGGGAGAGGAATGGAGGAAATAAAGCCATGGCAAAAGGACAATCACAGTATTCTTATGTGCGTTGGTTTCAAACCCCGAATGTACAGTGTCTTACACGACCTGTCAGTGCGACAATGAATTGTTCGCGTGCTACTGGCTACCGACTCAGAGCTTGCTCTTGACAACGTTGCCCTCTTCCACCAATCTCCGCCGCTTCGTGATCCTGTTCACGTTGTCAGCAAACTCGTCTCATTAATATACCCAATCAGGAATATCAATATCTCACCCAGAATGCATTATCACGCTTGGTTCCTTGCCAATGCCTTGCACCGCTTGGCGCTCTTCAATTGTGACATACGGTCGCTCGGACGCGCCGACGTAGATCTGTCTCGGACGCCAAATCTTGATCCCTTCCGGAGACAGCATCATCTGAAATACCGTCAGCAACATCATGATTGAATGGCAAGAAAGTAAGCACCTGGCGCCAATGTGCAAGCCACCCTACGACACGGGGCACGACGAACAGGACTGGGAAAAAGTCCATCGGGAAACCTGGAAATCATCAGTTCGCTTCAGAATGACGATTGTTGACCAAAAGTCATACCCATTGCGCGATAAATCAACCCACTACAGAAACAAGCGAACTCATCAGCACTTGCATTGCTCGGTCGCAAAAACATGATTATACCTCCAAAAGTCCACGTTGGGAGCCAGCTTCCGTGAGACGAAATAATCGTCTTTGAGGGCAGCATCGTGCAACGCCATTGCAGTGTCGAGCAGAGGATCAGCACCCGTGCTGCACGACGAGAGCGTTAAACGAGCCAATAAAAAGCAAGTGGGAGACGTACACTGCGAATACTTCGTTGGCAATCTTTCTGATGATGAATGACCGTGGATCAGACTATCAGAAAATAACTTTAGACGAATGGTCTTCCTGGTAGGCGGAATGGCACACGTACGGTCTTGTAAACACGATGCCCAAACCCGCTGAGCACCTTCTCCCGGCGCTTCACAGCTGCGAGGAAACTCGGAACGTTCTCGGGACTAGAATCCAGACATTAGCTGCTGCAGAGTAAACCAATCCCCTATGGTCGTACCTTCCAACAGATATCAGCATCCGGATCACGGCTTCGTTCGCGCCACCGTGAAGAGGTCCACTGAAAACCGAATTCAATGAGCGCAGGCTTTCCAAAAGGGTACGATAATGCTTACTACAGCGACGCGCACCCCGCTGCAATTGCACTATACGGATCCGGGAGGGACGATCCCGTTTGAAGGACAGTCGTACTGGATGCGTTCATCTCGTGGTCAGCATGGAGGATGAACAGAATATCCAATGCGCGGACAAGGACGGGATGAGGTTTGTACGTGACCCCGCTGGATGCCGACGTAGATGGGAACGCGTCGCTATGAGAGAGATGGTCGAGCTGGAAAAGGAACCTGACATGATGCGTCCATGGTCATTACCATGCCGTAGCGTGAGGGAGCGTAGCAAGGACATACGATTCGGCATAGCTCATCCCGGTGGGGGGGATCACAAACTCTCTTCCTTGTCGGACGCGGTAGGCCATTGCAGCGAGGGTCGTGGCTTTCCCTATGATCCTGTAAATCTGCTTGTCCATGTTCTGCAGGGCGACCGGGTCCGCCTTGGCGCCGTTAGTGTACAGGTTCTGGCCTAGAAACGGGCGCGAACAGGGTCACATCAGCGTTTCGTCCCGTTCGACAAATTCGCAGATGATACCTTGGAGAGATGGGTTTGCCTCGCTGTAATAGGACCCCAAGTACGCGAATGCACTGGTCAGGATGGCCATCGGATGCGCGTCGTATCTAAAGGCACGGAAGAACCCAGCTGCCTCCGCATGCATCACGCCGTGATTGAGAACTTCGCGTTCAAAGTGAGAGAGCTGGGCCCGAGTGGGTAGGGGGCCATAGATGAGGAGGTAGGCACACTCGAGGAACGAGGACTGGGAGGCGAGTTGTTCGATGGGGTAGCCTCTGGGAAGGACGGTCCGTGAGGAATGAGGGAGAGTGCATGTATAAGAGCACGAAATACCGGTAACGCAGGATGCCATTGTCACCGTCGATGTAGGTGATACTGCTCTCTACGACGGCAGTGTTCAGGAAACCTCGGTCGGAAACGCGCAGACCGCGCTCGGTCTCGTCTTCTGGGCGGTCATTTGGGCCGGGTTGGGCGCGAATGGACTTGAAAGCGGGAGCAGGAATGGCGTTGTGAGATATGCTGCGAGGAAGGTTGAGTTCGATCACAAGTTACACGTGTGGATATACTTACGGAACTTTGTATTGCTTTCCGGTTCGGTTGTCTACGACGGTCAGCGAGTCGTCCCGCTTGACGGTTGAGGATGGCGTGTCTTGTCCCATGACTTGTTGAAATCCATGAAAGTACAAGTCGGTTTAAGTAGCCTCGGCTCATCGGGTGAGAGTTGGGTCCGATTTCACATGTCTCAACTAATTCGTACAAAAAATGGTATGCAAATACAACTGTCTCGTCTCATGCAGCCCCTTCAATAGTCTTCTTCTCTCGAGTCAACCATCCTGACAGATATAAGACGAGATGAAGTACACAGCCAGGACGGAACATACCTCGCAACTTTTGATCATGTGCCTTTTGTCTCTCGCGATCTACCGCCCGCTGACGTGCTAATTCTGCGTCAACCAGTGGCGCTTCTGTGTGATTACCGTGTCAAGTCAGCAGCCACATTCAAAGAAACTTATCGATGCATACCGTTGGGAGCAACCTTTTTCGCTTCTGTGAGGGCGATCTCGGCTCTCTCAAAAAACCCTAGCTCCCCCAACGCCTTGCCTTTTCGAAACAGTGCCTTGGAGTTGGCCGGGTTCTTTGCGATCGCCTGCATCGTCCCAGTCGTCGGACCCAGGTGTGAGAGGTGGTGATGTGCTTACCTTATCTGCGGTATCTACGGCACGTTTCCAGTTTTCTTGTTTGATGTGGCACGCCGACATATTGGCATAGATCTTCTCGAGCATGTAATCTATCTGTCGGATGTCGGACATTTGTCAACAGCTGGAAAGTTAGATGGCATGACTGCCCACTTCGGTCTTTTCTTCTTTAGCACTGGCAGCCTCATCGACGGCGGAGATTGGAGGGGAAGAGGGGAAGCCCATTCCGAGGGACTTGAGTGCGTTTCTGAGTCACAAGGGAGACGCGCTTGTGAGGATCCTAGGGCGAGAGAGTTGTGCACGTCGACCAACGTACGTACTTGTCGAGTCCGTGAAGATACATGAGGGCCTATTAAATCGGTGAGATCCAGACCTTTCAAATGAATCGTAATCTTGAACCGTACCTCGTGATAAGATCGCAACGCTGCATTCACCGAATGATCAGACGCGTCACTGTCAAGTGGAAGAGACGCACCACTCTTGAGATCGCCGTCCTTGAACGATGTATCTGCGAGTTCCTTCTTTTCGCGCGATGTACTTAGCTTGACTTCAACTTCGGACCGCTCTTCTTGGGTCAGGACCACCGCGTTCGCGTCGAGGGCGACGGGTGGCTCTGCATGATGCGATTCTGATGTCGATGCGACGGAATCGAGGGTTTCTGCATTCTCAGACATCATTGGGCTCGATACGAAACAATCCAAGTACCAGCGAAATCTGAAGGGGAGTGCGGGGGATATATTTGTCCATGTTGTTCCTCCTTCCACATTCGGACGTACTCTCGCCAACCGACGGACGCTTGTTTTCGATACCACTTGACTAGACATGGCTCTCCTCAGTAACATCCTCGGTTTCTCCGCCTTTGGTCTTGCGTCGCGTTTTGGTCAGCTCGCAATACAAAAACGAAATCTTATGGATAGTATGTTCTTCTCCGTAGCCGTCTAGCTCCGTATGCGACGCCCTTTTCTTCCAGACCTAGCTGGACATGCCATTGCAATGGCTGCATTCGGATATGCTGGCTACTGGATGCATCACTACGAAGTACGGACGAGCGAGCTCATTGCATGGAAACGAGAGGAGATACAGGCCAGGGCGGATGCTCAAAGGGCAGAATGATGTGGACCAAGAAGCCCACATGCTTGCGGTTCGACCTGGCGTAGGTTCGTAATTTGCTCCAGGGGTATCTGACCACTGACGCGTTGCCCGCGAGAAGAGGTGCTATGAGACAAATTGTTCTATCTAGAAGTTGTTGATACCTCCATCCGGGAAAAGTGCATGCAGAGTGACCGTGCTCTGCGAGAGTTTCCGTGCCGTGTGTAAGGTTCCAAGTGCGTCATCGAACGCCACCTGCCACCTACCAGCCAGGCTAGCCACTGTTTACTCCTTGCATCCTCACCTTCGTGATGATCGGAAAGCGTGCGTCACGGACCTGCAGTGGTCCCCACTTCTATTTCACGACCCCTTTCCCTGGACGAACCAACGCAGTCCGGATATGAACGACCACGGATACAGCACGTTCTGGGGTCGTCTCCTCAACGATGTATGCGTCGGACCTTGAAAGAACAGTATAAGAGAAGGTCAGTCGAGGGACTGTGTCGCTGGCCCACTAGAAATGAACCATTAAGAATACGACACTGCCTAACATCGACTACCATGCGTTTCCTTCTCCTCTTGCTCGTGCTTAGCTTTGTAGCCACTTCCACGTTCTTTTTCGCAGAAGCTAGAAAGGTATGTCATTCGTCGTTTACCACGTTGACCCTGACTGTTTCATCGCTAGCCGCATAGATCCTCCAAACTTAGGATGGAGGCCATCAGAACATCTAGAGGGGACTTTTAAGCGCTAAGTCCTCACCCCTGGTGTATCATAATCACGAGGTATGTGGCAAGGCCGCGGTGTGCATCATAGATGTTGTCATGTTGATGACATGCGTTGATGGCAGTATTGTTTTCTGTTAATCACGTTTCGGTCCTGGCGACTTATCCGCCTTTGTTCCACCTACTTTTGTACGATGTACACGTGTAGTCTCATGTACTGTATACATATACAAATCACACGCGCGAAGTGATCTCAACGAGGGAAACCACGAGGCGAGGAACGTGTACCGCGGAGTTTGAAATGACAATGGTTCGGGTATCATCGGAGTTGGAACAGTGGAAGTAACATAGTATTATGTAATATTCAACTGTTAACGCGAACGACGACGACGACGACGCCGACGAACTACCCCGATTGATTTCGAATTGCTGAGACGTTCCTTGCGTCGTCTTTTATTATTTCTTTTTGTTTCTTTTTTGACATCCGCTCGTTTTGTTCATGATGCCCGCGTCCTTGTCCCCGTTCGCTCTCATCGTGCCTCGTCCAAACATTCCCGGCGCTCCACGCACGCCAAATCGCAGCCCCGTCGCGTCTCACATCTTCCTGTCCCCGCCATCGAATCGAAACAGCACGGACTCGTGGAACAGCTCAAATTACGACTTCGAGGACCCGAACGCAGTATGGAAGGAAGATCAAGTCAGGCTCCTGTCCAGAGTCCGTCTCGTTCGTTCACCGTGGTTTGATCCCGCTTATATCTCATTTCAGACCCTCGACGCCCTCCCGGCGCACCTTATCACACCCTTCAACGGTTCCGTGCCCCCACCTAATCTGCTCGATAAGATTGCCCGTGGCGTATCAGCAGCCAAAGGTCCCAATGATTGGCCGCACTCTATTCGGGCGACACGCTTGAAACTTCTGGAGCTGGCTCGTCTCAAGGCCCAGGAAGAGAGGCGCAGGACCACTGTTGAGGAGGAGTGCGTACCGCTGGGTGTGGTAGTCTGCCAACGGAGCAACGGGGCGAGAACACCCGAGTCCGCGGAAGTACTGCAGCTACGAACCAACACTCCCATTCATTTACGGCGCCCGGTTTATCGTCAATCCAGCATGGACTTCTTGGACCCGGACCAATCCGATCGGAGTGAATGTATCGCGCGGTACGTATACCTTCCATCTTTCTCGTCATTTGATCACTGACGAATTCTCGGGCGCATATAGTCTCTCAAGTCGTCTTCAACGCCACGACCGGGTGTTACATCATCCTTATCTTCGACCTGCGCACGTTCGCCATCGGGCAGAGCACAACAAATCTTCTCCATCGACCCCCAGTTCGTCAACTCTCAACTCGGGTCTCTATTCTGGACCTCGCAAGTCGACTATTTCGGCGGCGTCCACTTCCTCTTCCTCGTTCGGCTCCCCAATGTCGATCTCTGCTCCACTTCGTCCATCATCTCTTCGCCGCGCTTCCACTGTCACCCTAGCGAGCACGAGCGAGATGCACGTTGGTGCTGATCCCGACAGCGAGAACGTCTCGAAAAGTGCCAACTTTCGGCGCAGTGGTGGGTATCTCGATGTGGGTACGGATAAGGCTATGCTTTCAGTCAAGCGGGCGCTTTCGCACAACGGCGCCGGTAGTGCTACCCCGGCAGTGCCTGCAACGCCTGCTAGCAAACCAAAGAAACTCAAATCGACACCTGTTACTGCGGCCGGTTCCTACCGGAAGGCTACTCCCAATCCCGCGGCCGGAGAGACGAAGCCATTGCCTCGGACCCCTCCCAATGAGCCTCGTGCATTGGCCTTGGAGAAAGAAACGCCAAACCGGACGGATAAGCACACGAAGTTCAGGAAGGGCCACAAACCTCAGCTCTCGGTTTCCTCTGACGAGGAGGAAAAAATCCGCTCCAAATCCGCAAAGAAAGTCCGCACGCGTGCACCCTCTTGGTCCAACCCTCTTGCATCCACAGCACACCCACAACCGTCATTGCTTTTGTCGTCAGCGCTTCCCAGAAAAATAGAGGGCAGCGATTCGGGTCGCAGCACAAGCACCGGTATAAGGTCCAAGAAGTCTACGTCCTCGAGTTCGTCGACGGATAACGATCTCTCGACCGCTAGCACGGAGACAGCTGCCACTACTGTTTCCGCCTCTTCCGTGTGTGCATCTCCAGCCAAACTACTATCGCCTAGGAATACCCATATCCAGGCTCAACCTCCCATCCATCTACCAGTGGAGGTGAAGAAATCCGCCCGTCGAAATCCCGTACGCAATCCATCCATGTTTGGCCACGAATTGCCCTGCCCCCAGCGCACGCCTACGTCTCCCACGCGCATTCCCGTCTCATCCCCGATGCCACTTTCACCACCTGCCAGTTGTGCTGCCACTCCGGCCAGTCCCTCTTCCACATCGCCCATACTCGCATCCTTGCGCCCGCGCACCCTTCGCAGGGCCGCTCGACGTATCTCCTTCGGAGGTGCGGCTGCAAACGGAAACCCCCTGAGCTCAACCGAAAACTCACGACGCCAGGATGGGGAAGCACCTACTCTTGGTAGTGCTTTTCAGCTTGCGTAAGCGTGGTTGATGGAACATCCATTCTTCCGATTTGTCAATGCTGCATATCACTTGTCTCATGTTTCCGTACAACTCCTTTGATCTTCCATGCTTTCGGTTTCGAGAATTCACTAACGCAAGCTTCATTGCCACATCTGACGGCCCTTCTGATCATGCCTGTTCACCGTCGTTCCTGTATTCATCCTTTGTAACATTCGCCTCATGGATCCCCTATCGTCTTTTCGTTCGTTTTACGCTCAGTCGTCCTGTCACAATCACTGCATTTCCTATCTTTCACGAAGTGTACATTCCTGTCTTTGATCTCCTTTGGCTTCACCCTGGCCCACTCGTCCATACCGCATCGCACCTGCTCTCACATTCCTTCAACTAACGTTATTCGCCGGAGGTATGTCCCATTCCGAACATTCGACGACCTAAGCTCATTGTATGCGTAGACTTCCTTCTTCGCTGCATCATCACCCTCCTTGATCGTATCCGTCGCGTACTGATCGACGCGCTTCTCATCTCAACGCTCTCTTTTTTCTGACTTTTTCATCGACATCTACCTATCGGATTCCACTGCTGTATGATGGCCAACGGAGAAGACCTAGGGTTCAGCTATGTTTTACCCGTTTCATTCCTTCGACTGACTGCATTATCTTTTCAACAAACGTTGCTCTCGGAGCTGTATCTACGGCTAACCACCATCGCTCATTCCTTTGTTTGCACACTTTTTCTTGTGTTACTCAACGCTCATTCACGTTTTTATGTCTCCCTTGCACGCGCTGGGCTTGTACAAATTACATTCGTTTCTTTATCTCCCTGTCCTATCCACATCCATTTCCTACTGCTTGCTTGCTTTCTCGAAACCCGTTCCTCATTTCATTGTTCGTTGTACAACATGCCTTCCTGTTTCCAACCCGATCGTTGATCGTCGCGGGTGAAATACGGATCGGCCACAACAAATTTATGGTACAGTTTTAACATATCGTGATCAGTACTTGTACCACCTGTTGCATCCTCTGTACGACAATCTGTATATGGAGAATTGAATATTGAATGTTCATCCTGTTAGTCGAGTCGTGCATGTGATGATTCAGGTTTGAGGTTGACATTAAAGTGATTCGAGTAAATGTATCAAGCGTACGCAATCCATCCATGTTTGGCCACGAACTGCCCTGCCCCCAGCGCACGCCTACGTCTCCCACGCGCATTCCCGTCTCATCCCCGATGCCACTTTCACCACCTGCCAGTTGTGCTGCCACTCCGGCTAGTCCCTCTTCCACATCGCCCATACTCGCATCCTTGCGCCCGCGCACCCTTCGCAGGGCCGCTCGACGTATCTCCTTTGGAGGCGCGGCTGCAAACGGAAACCTCCTGAGCTCAACCGAAAACTGAGATCCCACCGAGGAACTTCAACTCGTCGATGAACCCCCGACATCTCAAGTGGCGTAATCTCCATCGGAAGAAGCGTTCTCAAGCCGTTCGATCGAAGGTGTCCACAATTACCATTCATCAGAGATGTGGTGCGTGTGTTCAAATAAAAACGAGTGCACGGGATATATAATTATTCAGCAGATAGTTTGTTGTCGTTCCGTCTGAGCTAGTCAAAATCAAGTAAAAATCGCCGATATTTTTATTACCTTTGTATGTTATACTCTCAAACTGGTGACGGCCGGGGGAGCGAAGAAGAGACTAGGGAAGCATCGTAGCTCCGTCACGGGCTGTTTTGGTTCACTTCTGAATCATCTTCAGCGCCATTTATTTCTTCGGGTCGCTTTGTTGGGTTCCTGATTCCAAAACAGATCTTCCCCCTCAGGTAGATCTCTTGGTGTCTCCATCCGCGTCTTGGGTTAGATTCCTGCTATCAGGTATGGAGGACCCAATGAACCACCCGAAGAACCGCTCACACCTTCTTTCAAGCTCGCTGAATCTATTGTCGTCCTAGTTCCTAGCTAATCCCTTCACCGACTCCGGCCTCCTCCCACCCGCCTCCCACCCGACTATGCGTGCCCGCGTACGGTTGCTCATCGACGTCGTAGTTTGCAACATCCTCGAGGCATCAAAACGCACAGCGAAAAGAGCGGTATACTTAGATATAGACAAGGAATCGTTGTCGAGATAAACGCCCACACAGTCATAATTGGCAGATGTTCACCTCGTTTAAACGTTCGTCATCTCGTACAATTTTTTTTCGTGCTCTGCCAGGTCCACCCGGACCTCAGCTCGGGCACTCACTATCCGTCGTTTCGAGCGCCTCGGTGATCTCACGGAAATCAATAGGTCTGTTTCAGTGTTCCAGGAGGCGATTTGTCTCACTCCCGCCAGTGATGGTCATTCCAGCCAGCCAGATTACAAACAAGCTCGGGAGTTCATCATCGCTGCAGATGACGGTCTGTTCCGCGCTTTCACCATTTCTGATGCTTCCTGACCTGTTCTCAATCCTGTCCATATCTAACGGTATTATCTTAAAAGAGGTATGCGGCCGCAGTAGAGAAAATCATTGTGGTTTCCGTTGTTGGATTCGTGTTATGGTCGTATGCCAAAGTACCTATCTGTAATCTAGGCCGCATTGTCAAATGCCATCGATCGAGGTCTCTGAGGGAAGAGCATAACCTCGATTTTGCAGGTCCGAGGCTCTTGATTGCGTTCGTTCACTAATTTTCCTCGACGTACATATTCCCTAGATCTTTTTTGCGAAGGCCTCGTTTTAACCATCTAACTCGTTATGTTGGACAGCTTTGAATGCGATGGCCTTCGGGTATCGAGTATGGTGAAGTGACCCGACGGTAGACTCTAGAGTCGTCACGGCAGAGTATGTCAAGCCCCGGCAAGTCCATCACCAGCAGCTTATCAATAGCGCAGAAGTCGCGCACGACCTATCGGATCGACGGTCGACGGTCTACTCCGATAGACCCTACATA
>JBBPPY010000565.1:0-19720 GCA_038092195.1 Leccinum barrowsii
CCCAGGTACGTCATCCTCGGTGATCGTAACAATAGAAAAAAAATAGCATTACGCGGGGTGACCAAGGGGATGGTCAATGGCGCTGTCGGTGTCTGCGCTCGGTTCGAGGGACGAGCTATCGTTGTCGCTCGTTGGTGGGTCTGGGTCTACGCGGTCGTCGATGCCTACAGGCATGTGCACGTTGTCCGTGATGAAGAACGCGATGGAGCGATGGGCACGGAAGAGGATTGATCATTTAGTATGGGTGCGTTTTGTCGTCGTGTCCAAGCTATGTGGTCGTTTCATTACCCCGGCCGTCTCTTCGCATGTCTGGAGTACCCTCCCTCGCCTTCCAACTTGACCGTGAAGATTATGCACTTCATCGCCCATGTGTTGCACCGCACCAAGTTGCATTCTTCTTACCTTTGCGGCCCTCGTCCTGTTGCAGCGGCTCAAGGCGCGTTCAATTCTGACTGCTCGGGGATTGTCCAGCCATCGTCTCTTCATATCGGCATTCATGCTCGCCTCCACCGCCTTCGTTAACGATCGCCGCATATGGTCCTTTACACAATAGTTCACATTCTACTTGTATTCTTACTTGTAGCGTTACTTGTATCCACTTGTTACCTACTTCGTAATCAGGAACATTGCTTCCATTTATGGTTACTTGGAATAGTACTTATATTGACTTGCGACATACTTGCGGCTCGGCTAACGTGATAAGTAAAAAATAAGCAGTAAGTATGACATAAGTGATGTGCTAATTCCCTGATGCAGTTTCCCGATGCTACTAGCATTGGTGGTCACTGGACATTGTCCTCGAATGCTACAGAATAGACACTATCAAACTACACCCCACACATCTCGGCAGTCTCATACAGATGGGTAAGGTACCCAGCAACCTCGCTCAGCTCCTTCTCCACTTGCAGAGACCGGGTGCGAAGCTCTTGCTGCATCATCTGGATATTTCTCATGCGCTGCATCACCCACTGGATTTCGTGCATTACCAGTCCCTGCCTTTGTTCCCGCCGATCTGGTTCCCACTCGAGCCAAGCCTGCTCCCGCTCTCGATCTTGCCGCTCCTGCTCCCTTCGCTCCCCTTCCTTTGGTTGGTGCATTACCGTTTTCATCATCACTTGCAATTGTCGACGTCTCTTCGCCAGTGGGGGCACGACCAGCTCTTCTTCGACCTCACCGTTGTCGCTCTCTGCGCTCGAGTATGCCTCCGCACCGACCTTCTTTCTGGAAAACGCGTGAACCGGACGCCTTGGCCGAGCTGCTGACCATCATTAGCAAATTCACCAATACAAGTAACCAACTTACCAGTCCACCTTGGCACAACCTCCGACGTGAGCTTCTTGTTTCCGCCTCGATCGACGGACTGGCTGCCAATGCACCTCGCATTCAGGCTTGCGCACCGCACGCACGAAACTCCTGGCGGTCCAACACACTCCGCGCCATGCTTTACACATTGGTCGCAAGGGCTAGCCGTGGTAGGAATTTTCGCCGCGAGACCAGCACTGGTCTGGGCATCTCTGTCATCATCTGGCAGAGCACGCTAGAACGGCTGTTAGTAATGTGAACCAGAGCGAGTACTCCACGACCCACCTTCTTCCCAGTGACCTTATTTTCCCCTTCCACATCCGTCGTCACTGCCGCCGTTGTTGTTATCGTTATTGTCACTTCCTCCGTCTCCCCGATTGTTTTCCGAATGCCCGAGACCGCCGCCATTACTGCCTTTTCTATCTTGGCCCGGGCCTCTGCTTCTTTGGCCTTGCGCGCATTAGCATCTTGCATCCATGAGTCATGCGCCCGTTCGGCATCACCGATCGCCTCCTCAAAGTCAGCGTCCATCTCGAGTGTCATGCCGGATTTCATTGCCTCCAGCACGGTTTGCTGGAATGACACCTAAAATCACGGTCAGACAACGCTCGCACCAAAGGGATTGATCGGTACTCACCCACGCTCCATCGAACTTCTTACACCACCCCTCCTTCTCCTCCTGGAGTCCTTCATCATCATCCGGTACTGTCTTGAATACGACTTCAAGTTGTTCAACGGCACTCTCGAAGGCCTGGCGCACTTTTATGATGGCTGCTTGAGAATCCGAGTTGCGGTTAAATTTGGTGAATTGTGAGGCCATAGCACTGAGCAGTGAGAGAGAGCAAGTCAAGTAAGTACTTGACCGCGTCGCGACGCGTCTTCCAACTAATCCACACATGCTCCCACGCCACCCCCGCGTCACGGGAGCGCCGTAGCATATATGCGGCTATGCCAGTATTATGTTCCATTTAGCAGGTCCGAGTCCGAGCAATTCTCACATTTCGATCAAGGATACATAGCCAGGATTCCTCCTGACCAAACAAAGAATGGAAATGGAAGGCCCTCAATTATCGAGCTCTTGCTGTGATTCCATGAATCTGATAGATTACAGCGATCAGTTCACGGAAGGGCACGAGGCCCAGATCAGATGACAAAGAGTTCCACACTCACACCAGTGATCTGTTTTCATGGCGTAGCGCCCCGGGCACATGCGCACTGCCAGTCAGCAAAGCTTATCATGATATGGTTTCCCATCACTCGCTCGCGGTTGATCCGATGGCGGCCACGATGACGGCATACTGATCATAGTTCCGAAGCACGGTTCAAGTCGGAAAGAACTTGAGCCCGATATGATATCTGACAAAGGTAAGGCCGGGGAGACCCGCGGACGAAGTCGGAAAACGTAAGGAGCAGTGGAGTAGTGCCGCAGGGCGTGCACGGTTGCCTACATGATAAATCAGCGTTCCGTCATGAAAGTCCTCACGACGTGCGACGAGAACGGGGGAAGGGAGAGATGAAAGGTCCACCGGGGCTGCACTGCATGTCCGCTTCAACAAGTTAGGCTCGACGCTCATAGTTCGCTACGCGAATTGTGAGACCCTACGAACAAGGCGTCCGAGGCCGCGCCGCACGCCACATTTGATTGCTCTGGTTGTGTCAAGAGCCACGACCGCGACCGCGACTAAACCTCTTCCGTGATCCCCCTTCATGGCTCAGCCTGGAGGGAAAGAGAGAGACCACGATAAGTGGCTAGGACAATGATCGGATCTGCGCTCTAGGATGCCGCATTGGGTGGATTATGATTATGAGACCACGCACGCAAACGTCCGACGTCATCGATGTCAACCATCCTTTCGTCCACTGGGCGCTTCGCCGCCTCCTCGGTTAGGTCGATCCGGCGGCTGTCGAGGGGAGAAAGCGAGGATGACAGGACAGCCACCCCGGAGCGCGCGCATCAACCCAGGTACAGTAATACTGCGGGCGAGTGGGCACCGTGAACGTATGCGTAGATCCGAGATCTCGTATACCAGTGCTCTCCGGGGTATGCGTACCTCGCGATCGCGCCAACTCGTCGGTTACGGTTATTGCGAGCGCCAACGTCTACGTGACCGTCGGACCCGCCCTGCCATCGCCTCGAGTCGACAGGGCCCACGTCTCGCGCTTCCAGGTCCCATTGGACATTGCGACTGTATAAAGTGTTAGATTGGATGTAAGGAACTGATCTAGAGCTGTGTCCCAATATGCTTGGCGTTGAGCAGGCACGTCCCTGTCATGGTTAGCTTGACCGAAGGTGCTTTATTAAGTGAAATTTATGATTTAGTTGTTCAGCGGCTGAGAAATACTTGGGCTGAGCAACCTGTATCATGTTCGGCCATAAAGTACTGTGATGTTGATAAATTGCGTTCATGAGGCGCTATTCATGCCAAGGCATTGGCATGCTGCGGACAAAGGGGGGACGTGGCGGCCCTGGCAAAGTCAAGCTGGAATAATTTACATACCGTAGAACCTATTCAGCTTCGGGAGGCGCTGCCGCAGCTCGGCCGTACCAAACACGTCTTCGATGAATCCACGTCTTGCTTCACATACATATCGAATTCGACGTAGGAGCCGAATAGGAGTGACAGTTCTTGCTCGCTGCAAGGCACTCAAGTGTCAGTCCTTGTGTAAAAAAAACCAGCTGAAACGGCCAGCGTGGCGTGACAAAGTCAGTGTAGAAGATGATTAGATACCGGAGAGCCTATTCATCTCGCATGGGAGGCACTGTTGCGGCCTGTAACTCGCCGTATCCAGCACACCTTCGGTGAACACTGAAGGTCCCGCCTAGACACATGAAACCAGACGTTCGAGTCGGACAATATAGGTCGACGTTCCAGACGAAATCTATTTGCAACAGAGTATTGGAAAACAGGGTGGCATCGCCCAGCCTAAACAGCCAGAGCCTTAATCAACTTCAGCTTAGACGGCAGGCTTGCCTGGTGCCTTCTCTGTCTCGGGTTTGAGGTATACCTGAAGCGTGACAGTGAAAACTGAGCAACAGGGCAAATGCGAGAAGGAAACGGGACACACCTGCTCGCCGCCAGTGCCATTCTCCCACTTTTGGTATCGAAGAGCAGTGAAGCCTCGTTTCTCAGCAGCGACGCGCTCGGTCTCCGTCAACGACTGTCGCACAGCCCGTGCGGTGATTTGAGCGTACTTGTTGTACCTGCAATACGGCATTCAATACGTTGTCTGAGAAGACTTGACCAAGTAGACGTACGTGAAGACGCCTCGCCAGGTGGTGCTCATCGTGTTTAGTTTTTTGAGTGTTGAGTGCGTCGAGCGTGAACAAGTTGAGACTCTTCCGGGAACATCCGAACGGACCACCCATTTAGGGGTCGAATTCGTCATTAGGGATGTGGCCGCATGCGTTCCCACTGTGATCATGGCAGGCATAACATGGCACTACGTCCTCAAGTTCATCATCACCGGTGCGTAGTTAGCAATCGTATCTCCTTCGCTTCTCTGATGCTTACGCGTGCGGAAATCTGAACTCACAGGCGATGCGGGGGTGGGCAAGTCGTCCCTCCTCTTTCGTCTGACAGACCAGCGTTTCTTGATCAACCCAGATCCCACCGTGCGTATACGACTGGGATGCTCCATCGCCGTTCTCCAGACTGACCCTTTCCACGATAGCTCGGCGTCGAGTATGGTTCTAAACTCATCGAGGTACCCGAAGAAGGCAAGATCGTCAAGCTCCAATGTCCGTTCTCACCCCCCTCTGAATTCTTTTCTTTCGCCCGAACTTTGTGGACGTGTACTCATTTCCCGTGCTTCTTTCCGTTTGAATAGGTTGGGACACCGCCGGGACCGAGTCCTTTCGCTCGATCACCCGCTCGTATTACCGAGGTGCTGCGGGTTGTCTGCTCGTCTATGACGTGACCTCTCGTGCAAGTGCGTATTCACTCAGCCGTCCTGAAAATACTCGCTGAGCTTTGACCATTTCTCTATCTTCCGTATCCGCACGACATCCCCGTGTGTCCCCTTTTCGTACATATCCTGTGTATTCATGTGCTCCACTGCGACTCCGATAAACGCAAACTGCAAACACGATGCCACGATTCTAATGATGGCATGACGCCATGATCCTTCTTTTCTTTTTCGCCACCCCTTTATCTCCCTCGAACCCTCGTTTCTTCTTTGGTATGTGCACAGGTTTCATGAACGCCCACAGGTGGCTCGCGGATGTGCGGGAACACGCGGACCCACACCTGACCTGCATTCTCGTCGGCAACAAGGTCGATCTCTGCGAACCCTCCGAGGTCCCTTCATCCTCTCTCTCCGCTCCTCCTTCCACGTCCACCCCCTCGGACTCTCCTTCTGCCCCTTCCACCCCCCTCTCCCCACTCGCCGCAGTCGCTTCCACCGCCCCCGCCGCAGCCCTCACCGCCTCCCAACGACGCCGTCAAGTCCCGACCTCCGAAGCATCCGAATGGGCCACCCAAGAAGGTCTGTTGTTCGTCGAAGCGAGCGCCAAATCGGGCCGGAATGTCGATCAGGCGTTCGAGGACGCTTCGAGGGACATCTTAGACAAGATACGGAGGGGCGTGTTTGATGACGATCGGGTGGGTTCTTTTCTACATGTCCAACACGATCTTTGTCGGTTAACTGACCTCTCTCTCGTCATACGATATCCACTCGCACACGCATGCATGCAGTCACCGGGTGTGAAGCTCTCTCGACCAGCTGTTAACGGACGCGTGGCGCTCGGAGATCAAGCGTCCACGAGTTCGACCTGCTGCTCGTCGTGATTCAAATTGATTTGGCAGAATCAGGATCGCTGGATTGCGGATGGTCCGATTGTTGTTCGATCTTCCGATTGGTTCCCTACTTCCATGGCTTCCGTGGTGCCCTGACGGAAATGGGAAACGGGTGGTTGGTGTGGGAGCGAGAGGCGGTGGGATGAATGGACGGACGGCGACACAGATCTCGAGAGCTCACGATGTGGACTTGGCTGACACAACCTTCTGATCTTCCGGACACGGTGATTCGGCGACTGCATGTCATGATGACATACTGACATGCGTGCACAGTGCACACACTCATTATATATATAATATACGTATTGCCACGAGCTCGGGGATTAGTAGAACAGAAGGACGGAGGCTTCGGAAGCATAATGATAAATGTGTCACACCGTTATCGGTATAGGGTCGGATTGGAATGATTGAATAGGTATAGGTACAGGAATATATAAATATATGCGTGCATGCGTGGATGTCTGTGTTCTGCTGCGCGATAGTAGAGATGGAATGGAATATTGGGATGATGTTGAAATGATACGATAATTGTATTGTATTGTATACTCGAACCCTGGAGAGGAAATTGTGCTGCGGGTTTATCGTACATGGCGAGTTATAGTAGTAATGATGCGTCCCGGAGGGTATCCCATAAGCTTATCAACATGTGGTGCTGGCAAGGTGTGTTAGGGAGAGAGGGGGAGAGGGAGGAATGTATGCGCGTGATACTCTTTTTTTTGGTTGTTTATCATCAACCTCACCAACGAGGGGAGGCAAATAGGGGAAGGCGAGGACGACAAGAAGCAGGGAATCACTGAACGAGGCCCTTGGAAGACAACACCAGGCCCCCTCCTCCACGCCGCCCTTCAAACTCACAACCCACCTCATCCACATCCAAACAAAGAATAAAGAAATGACAACACAGAAAGCTTGAGAGCAGACAACAGAGCAAACAGAGGAGACGTGGGCCGGACGGGACCAAAACACCGCCAATTCTATGACCCGCGAGCGAGCGAGGTCGCATACTCTTGTAGTTGCTGCACGAACCCGAAGTTGGGCTCTGCCGCACGCCGCCGCGATTTGACGTACTGGATCGCCTGTGCCGTCGACCACCCATACTCGGCGATGAGGTAGGCGGCGACTACCGACGCGCTGCGGCTCACGCCTTCCATGCAGTGCACCAGTACCCGCGCGTTCGGGTCGCGCAGCGCTGCTCGCAAGAAGGCAGTCGTGTGCGGGAGGTGGGCAGCGAGCTCGCTGAACGGGAGGTCGTCGATCGGGTATTGGACACGGTGGATGGAGAGGGGGTATGATGACGAGGGGGGCAACGACGAGGGTGGAGGAAGTGCAACGTAGCCACGCATGGCAGAGAGGACGTGGGTGACACCAAGACTAGCGAGGGCTGCTGGGTTCTCGGCAAAGGCGAGGTCGGAGACGTACAAGCGGGGTAGGATCTCGGATGCGTTGGGGGGACGGAGCGGGTATGGCGTCTGGGAGATGGGGGACGAGGGGCTCGCCCATGAGGAGCAGTGGGGAGCAGTGGGGACGGGGACGGCGGTGGCGGTGGCGACGGGCATTCGTGCAGACGAGGAGGAGGAGTGAGAGTGGTGTGCTGTTGCGGTGGAGAGGCTAAGACGGGTTCGCTGTGTGTGAGAGAAGAAAAGAATTCAGTGACGTTTTATACTTATGATGATGAGAAGGAACTTACCATGGTTGACTTTTTTTGACAGGCGCAGGCGAGACGGGCTTGATGTGACAACCAATTGACTGGCGTTATAAACTACGGGCCGCGGTAAAGAATACATACACATGGCGGGGTTTATGAAGGGACCAAAAAAAATAAGATAAAATAAAATAAAACGGATCCGCCACTTCGAGGTCGAGGTGAGGTGACGGTTTCGGTGCAACTGCGGGATGACCGGACATCGGGGGGCGCTGCAAGCAATGAATTTGGATTTGGATTTGTAACTGTAATTATTATTGCCATCGTTGATATTGATTTGATGGGGCCTCGAGTGTGTCGGTGATGGGCTCGCAAAACTACCCGGTCTCATCCAGTGTGAACGTTTGGGCGCTTTTTGCATAGCCTTGGAAAGCCCCACCACCACAAGGCACCCCACTTCTGCAAGGCAGTGCCCGCCCCTGTGCCGGCCCTTCTCACTGCTCGGCCAACCCGGCTGCACAAGAATGGCCGTGTTCCACTGCATTCCCTCCGGGGTGGGCAATATAAACGAATCTAACACGCATACGCTAGCTCTCTGACTAGCTCTGTTTTTGTTACTGTATCTACATTCGTCGAATCTTAAGAAAAAGGAAAACAAGACGTGGCAACTCGGTGCGAATCGCGGCCCCGCCCGGCACTCGCCACTCGTGTCTAGATGAGATCACTGGAGCACATTGTCCAGAAATCAAAATCATGGCATCATCATCAGCTGATGTCGCATCAGTATCAACACAACCGAAATCCACGTACGCGACGTTCAGAGGCATCTCGTCAATCTGCGTGTTGTAAAATTCTGTTTCCCGTCGGCATTCCGTCAGTCAATCCCATGGCGTTGTTGCAAACACAATCCCGTTGGTCAGTACTCACGTTCGATATCTCTCAGCATCCTCACGTCGTCCGTCGTCACGAAATTGATCGCCACCCCCTTGCGTCCGAACCGCCCTCCACGCCCGATCCGGTGGATGTAGTTCTCCCGGTTCGTTGGAAGGTCATAGTTGATCACCAGCGACACTTGCTGGACATCGATGCCACGCGCCAAAAGGTCAGTCGTGATCAGCACACGAGACGACCCAGATCTAAACTCTTTCATCAACACCTCTCGCTGTTTCTGTTCCATATCCCCATGCTGCAAACAACGCGAAACGAAACCCCGTCAGCAAATGCCACACCGCCCCCCGTTCGTTTCACTCACCATCGCAGACACGGTAAACTCCCGCGAGTGCATCTTCTCCGTAAGCCAGTCTACCTTCCGCCTCGTGTTACAGAAAATGACCGCCTGGGTGATCGTCACCGTCTCGTACAAATCGCAGAGCGTGTCCAGCTTCCACTCCTCCTTCTCCACTGCGATGTAGAATTGCTTGATACCTTCGAGCGTCAACTCGTCCCGCTTCACCAGAATTCGCACTGGATCGCGCATGAACTTCTTGGTCACGTCCAGCACGTCAGCCGGCATCGTCGCAGACAACAACACCACCTGCGTATCCTGCGGCAACAGCTGGAACAGCTCGTAAATCTGATCCTTGAACCCGCGAGAAAGCATCTCGTCAGCCTCGTCCAGACAGAAAATCTTGATGTGATCCGTCCGGAGTGCCCGTCGGTTGATCATGTCGTACACACGCCCGGGCGTGCCCACGACAACCTGTACTCCTTCTTGGAGTTTGGCCATGTCCTCGCGTACGTTCGTCCCACCGACGCACGCGTGACACTCGATGTTCATGTAGTCCCCAAGCGCAATTACGACTTTTTGGATCTGCTGCGCGAGCTCGCGCGTCGGAGCAAGGATGAGCGCTTGGCACCCCTTGATCGACATGTCAAGCTGCTGAAGGATGGAGATGGAAAACGTCGCGGTCTTTCCCGTGCCGGACTGTGCTTGGGCAATGACGTCGTGCCCTTTTATCACGGGCACGATCGCACGCTGCTGGATCGCCGACGGACGCTCGAACCTGGTCGAGTGATTTGATTTCAGTGCACCAACACCATGGGGAGAGGTGCTTACCCGTAGGCGTAGATACCGCGGAGGAGCTCTGGCTTCAGATCCATGTTATCGAAGCTGATGAGCGGGCATTGATCAACATCGGGATCGAGGGCTGCGAAGAAAAAAATCTATGAGAGACGCACTTGTCGACGACTTGGTCCCAGTTGGACTCGATCTCGCTTTCAGCGACATCTTGAAGTTGTTCTTCTCTAGAACGTAGGGGGGTAGGTGAGCGACGTCGTCGTACGACAGACGGGCTGTGGTCATCATAGTGTGCGATCACAGACGTACGCAGACATAATTCTACGCTTTGTGTTTGACTTCCAAGTACGATGCGCTTGGAATAAAAGATGAGAGATGGGCAATCGATGTGGTTGAGACCTGCGCCCTGCTCGTAAGTTCAATCTCGTCAATTTTTTTTCTTGCAACCTTGCCCCCGCCCACCTCATCCCCGGAAATTGCCGTCCTATTTTTCCTTTTTTTCAAACTCAGCGCGCCGGCCCCGTCTCGGTCGACTCTGCCCCGCCCTTTTTTGCCTACTAGCCCTAATCGATGGACGGATCCTATGATAGCATTTTGCCACCGGGGCACTCTGAGATTCTCGTATATACAGCCTCGGATTCTCGAGCCACAGCACACCCCCTATCGTAATATGCCATCTAGGCTCTAGCCCCCGAGGGCGAAGGCTATCCGTTCGCCCCACAGGCTTACACACTGCGCACCCGTCTTCCCCGTTCTTTCTTTGTTCCCAGTGCAATGTCTGGGTCAGCCTGGAAGAACACTGAGACGGTCGGCACAGCACCGGAACCAGTTCCCGGATTCCCGGATCCCGATTCTCGGGCTACCCACTTCTGAGTCCGGCACAGCTACGACGTACAAGGTCACCATATACTGTAACGTCGATGCTGCTCGCGGCCCGTGACGGCGTGGTGAACCTGGTTCCGTCGGGGCCAATAGATAGCCAGAACTCATTACAGCGCTCGTAACGCCTGTGGAGCTCCCCTAAATCAACGGCACGCCATTCGCATGCACATTGATGCACGCCGTACAGCAGCACCAGGAGCCTATCTCGATCGTTCTCGCTCAAAGGAACTCCAAATTTGAAATCGACTAATCGACTAAACGACATCGATGCAGTGAATCCGATCCTGCATGCTGTAAACCAAAGATGAAAAGCAAAATGAAAATGAAAAGAAGAAAAAGGACTCAGAGAAGAAATGTCGCCCGCGTCCACGTCTACCGGGGAACTGGGACACCTTATCCGTGTTCCCATATCTCTGATTCAATGTACGTTCGGCTGCAATTGACTGACGGCAAGCGAACCTCCCGGCAGGTCCATTCCAGGTACCCGCTCCTCCGATTTGAATCATTCGAGCCCATGGTTTCCCTTTGGCCTCTCTCCCTGCAATGTTCTCATTTCCATGCTCCGCGGATCCGCTTGAACGCAAGGACCTGACAAATGAATGCAGTATATGCACGGATCCGATTCATCCACACTGACACACTGACAGCTGGGCAGTGCCGCCTCGCTGACAAGAAATCGCTTAGTCAGGTAACCGTGTCCGCGAAGTTTCTTGTCCTTGAAATTCCGCAGAGGTGCATAGCACATCCGGTGGTGGTAGTGTTCCTCGTACTGTAAGCGCATGCAGATTGACGCAAACGTTCCAGATCCATGCATTAAATCCACGGCTATGCCTCTCCTTCTCTCAAAAATTTTCCGTTTCCATTCCCCGGGGATCCGTTCGCAGTCGCTCGGACAGTGACATGACAAATGTCATTGTACAGTACATGGAGCTGAGCCATCCATAACTCACTCCCTGGCGGTGGTAGCCTGGGCAGTTCGCGTCGCTGACCACAACCCACTAGTGTCCGCGAAGTCGTCCTCTTTGAAATTCTGTCAAGGAGGGCAGCGCATGGTGATGGGTAGTAGTGTTCCTCCGCATGCTATGAGCGCCTAGTAACCGCGATTGACGCAGGCCTCCCAGATCCGGCCCGGGATACTCTCTACGATTCGATTTGAATCGAACCCGCAGCAATACACCCCTTCTCTTCCTTTTTTCCCCATTTCCATCCATGCAGATCCGCTCGCTCGGACGCAGTGACTTTAAATGAAATGGATTTGATCCATCCACAACACACCTCGCCAATGGGCTGTGCGCCTCGCTGACGAGGATTTACTCAGTCAAGGTGTCGCTATCGGCGTGGTTAGGCTGTTTGTCTTGTTGAAATCTGCCAAGGTGGCCGGTGGCGTGCTCCTGTTGGTAGTGGTGTCGATGGTGGGTTACTGTGAGAAGGGGCATGAACCCTGCCATGACACGCCAGGCTACGATGGGCTCCCACCCCGCGCCCCCGAGCTCCCATTCAAGAACTCGGCTACTTCACGGCGGCCATGCCACGTCCGTCAACGAATGATTGATTGATGGAACCAGGAACCCAGCAATCTTTCTCGTGTATGTATGTACCTGTGGCATGCAACGCAATAAATATATCATCTCATTTAGCATGCATTTTGATCCAGATATGTTCCTAAAAACAAACAATCAAAAGACAGACAAAGGGAAAGAAAGGAACGGGGGAATGGAGACTCGCTGACGGGGAGGCTCGCAGCGTGTGCCTAGTTCGCCGAAGGAAAATTCTCGCCAACTATTTTCATCCTTTTGGATCCTGGTTCTCTTTAGATCGTGGTGATCTCTTTCAAACGCCATTGCCCCAGCCCCCATCCGACCACCAACACGTGGCTGAGTTCATAATCAGGAAGATGCGAAAAAAAGAATCCAGATCGCGTGGTGGTGTATTCTTGCTTCTATTGCTTCTTGGTTTGGTACCCGGTTCACAGCAAAGATGATGCCCTTCACCCTCGTCCATCGCGGCCAACGCCAACGCGGTCAGGCGCTGCACACATGAGGCGAGGACTGATGTGTTCCAAGCACTTCATCAAAGGTGGGGGTAAAGTTTTGAACTACATATATCCTGTCAGCCCGACGAACAATATGACCCCTACGTAACGCACGATGTCGTCTACCCTCAGGGGCTGACCTTCATCCTTTGTGCTGGTGACAGAATGACAACTTTGACTTGACAAAGGAAAATGCATTATTGACATGCACGGCCTCGACGGAAAGACGGGAAGATGCCGTGCCACGATGCACGATCACTCCGTTATCATCGTCGTGCCTGCATAAGGTCGAACGAAGACGGATGGTCCGTGAAGTTCCGCGTCATTTGATTCGATGGACTGGGTCTAGAGACCTTCTTTCCTTTCTTAGAGGACAGTGCTAGAAGTCTCAAACTGTCAGCCAGCGAGAAAACAAACCTTTAGAGTAGTGTCAATCAGCCAGAACATATACGCAGGATATAATTCGACGCAAGCCATCTTTGGCGAGCACTTGAGGTCGACGACGTGGCAAGTTGCACGAAGGCACGGGACAATCGAACTCGATGTAGAACGCTAAAATGAACGAGCCGGCGTGGGATCACCGTCCCGTGAACGCTCCAACGGAGATGGACACGAGAGCCCGACGGTACGTACGTCATATTTTAATATTGTGACACTGTGACCCAGTTCGGGCCAGCATAGTTCCCCACTACCCGGTTCCCAGATATGCGTAGGCCGACCGTCGGTGCGTCGACTGAGCCTGCTCGCTTCGACGAGAAAAAAACGGTGCTGATGCCGTTCCTGATGGTAGCATAAAGGTGGTGAATATGCGGCTTCATCAACTCGTCATGCCAGCTGCTCGCTAGCTCAGAGTACGAGAGGCTAGCTACGCGGGACGGCCATCGCTTGATCCGGGTCCCACACCGACTTTGTCGTCTAGGTCTCCAGTTCCATGGATACACATGCACTTGTCTTTCAAGTTCGCACCGAATGTAACAAAACACACTGCCAGTCCGTACTTCGCGAGCACGCAACCCGCGCCAATATCCTGGCGACCGTCCTGACAGGAAACCTGGTCGACAATCATCGAGGCGGAGCTCCGTTCCCAACATTATGAATAGTTCGTGGAGCTATGAGCGGTGCACGCCTTGGATGCACTGCCCATCCAGGTCTAGTAGGGCATGGCCACTTCGTCCTACCTCGTTGCTGCTAGGAAGCCTCTTCTTCCCTTGGATGACTTGGAATTCCGTATAGAATAGCCCGTTCACATCACCTCCATCTAACATTGATCGCTTGCTCGAACCGTCACTATGCGGGAACGTGACACGGGTCCACGACGAGCGCCCAGTGGTTTAGCTCCGGAACAATCAGCAGAGGACACACTCACACAACGAGAGCCATGGATAAACACACCATTTGTCTTCGGGTCCGCCATGCGCACGCCATGACGAGGGGCTGCGAAATATTTACCGCGGAAGCCGTACTCCATCCAATTATCTCTGTCGCATGGTGCGTCCATATGCACTGGCACCTGCATTCTTGATGAGCTCTCCGGCGGATCGCAACCGAGAGTCCATGCACTGCGGTATACCATGTAACTGAGCACTTGGGTCCTGTCAAGAGGCTCCAGACCGTTCGTGATATTTTCAGTTTCGACTCTTCGCACTGCCATACACGTTGCCATACCATCCGAATCGTTTGATGGGTTGACGTCGCACAACGTCGCTAAAAACCGCACGTGAGACGTGTTTCGGGAACTCAAAGGGAGAAAGGGATATGCATCGTGTGCGCCCGTCTTGACACCTATCCGCGTCGGCCTTTCCCACTTGAGCTCCAGTGGAGGCTTTTGCTTGAAGCGCGTAACCTGCGTCGGGTGTCAGCGCCAGCCCGCTTTCCAAAACCGAAACATCGTTGTTTCGAGACCCCCCAGAGTCTTCATTCCCTCCCCTCAAACACAGCAGCGTGATGCAGATACGGGTTTCTGAACCTGCCACATCTCCTGCGTCAACAATCTACAGAAGTAAAATGCTTGGCTTTTTCTGACTTGTCTCTGGAGATTTACTGATCAACCGATGTGATAGTTATGCAAGCGACACCTTTATATTTGGAGAGATGGAATGATGGAACAAAAGCGAGCTGGTGCACGCGCAATAATCTGGAGTGTGTGCTTGTGTGAGGGTACAGGCTGCTGATGGAGTGACTGTTCCATGCGGTATGCCTGTAACTTGCAGACTGATCGATTCAAGGAGAGAAACATGGGCATGCATACAACGCACGTAAGCGTGGACTCGTGTGATTTGATCGCGACTTGAACGACGACAAGATTAATGCCTACGTCTTTTCGATGGGAGTGTGCTGTGTAGGGCAGGTTGAGGATTCCCGACGCGTGGATCACTGATCTGAACATCTGAAACATCATGATCAACCTCCTATTCTTAGATGTTTCGGAGAAAGGCATCTTCACCACCTTTCCTATATATAATGTTAGCCAAACAGTAGCCTCGTAGATGAAAACCTTGTGTAATGATACTGTGTAGGCAGGCCGTAGAGGCAGAGTATGGATCGATGGTCTCATTAGCACGAACGGCATTTGATTTGCAAATTTGGAGAGGCAACCCACTGCTGTCGCCGAGTGATTTGTAGAGGGTCGATCTTCGTTGCAATAGACGCTGTTGTCGTCGGAAGGTTGTACTAACTTCTGAGCATGTAAACATCCGCAGCGAAGCGAATTGAAATCGTGACATGCAGCAACGTCAGGAATGGAAACTTGACCTCTCTTCATTGAGGCGCCAGATAAATGCGCTTTCCATGTCTAGTTGTCTGGCTGTATTTTTAATACTTTTTGGATTGTTCGTTGTCATCATTCACTTGAACAGTGTAATCCTTCTACAAACACAACCAAACAATACACAGCAGTCCTTTTCACCCTACTACGACCTTCGCGAGGGCGAAACTACACATACCATTTGTCCGTGCATATACTGCAAGCATTCTTGATCTCTGCAGAGGGGCAACAGCTGCATAGCAGCAATCTGGATTAACCACTCAGGCTACCCGTCTCTCACAGTCTCGACCTCAGCAACCACGTTGATCATCCAACCATATACATACATATGTATGTTTCTACCAAGTTCAAGCCGGCTTTCATTTTAGCTACTTCACTGATTCGTCAAACGCTCGACAAGCACACATTGGCTCCCCGCAGGTTGAACCTACTAAGTCTGGATGAAAAAGAGGTGTCATGGTTTTGAGCGCTGAGCCCGTATCGTGCTTGTATCAATTAGTAGATTCAGAGCTCACGGACAACCAAAATCTCTGTTACATCGCTTTCAAGAGTGAATATGGCGATAAGTTACAGGATGGGTAGCCATCATATCTGGACGACCTAGCGGTCAACACCAAAGTTTCGAACATTTCTGCTGACATCATTCACGAGACGCTGAGTCACGGTGGCGAGAGGCTAGACACGATTTGGTTATATTCGGAGTCAAAGCGGATGCACCCTGGCTGTATATAACTGTAAAATTTCAGAGCAGCCGCACCCAGTCAACCCGTCCATGTCCTTCCCGTCCCCAAGCTCTGTTGTTTCCTCTCTTAGGGATGTTTTTGGTGTTCCACCAACCAAAGTTCCCATCAATGTCACCATGTTGATGTGGTATGTTCTCCCTCCGGTAATTTGCACCTTTGTAGCAGCAGTATTGGCCGTCACACCTCAGACACATGCTCTCCGAATAGCATTGTTTCCTATCGTCGCGCTACTAGCCCTACGTGCAGTAATGTCCCTGGAAATGTCCGCTGGCAGGTCGGAGTGGAAATTTCTCAACATCGATTTGGTGGTGAGTATTTTCAACATAGACCTGTTAGAATAGACAGAAGACTTATGCGACTGTTTTCCTCTAGCTCTCCATGTTTGTTCTCGCAACTCGTACCTTCGAGTGGGCATTCGCGAAAGAGCCACTTGTGCGGCACGTCCGCCCTTCGAACAGTCGTTCGTCAACCATCGTGGATGCCATTGACCTGATGTTCAATCTTCGCGGTCTTGGTTGGGACTGGTCGCATGGACTCTACGTTCCGCGCCAAACTCGCCCAACTAATCGCCCAGCGTTCGCTTTCTATGCATTTCTCTCCATCATCACACATGCATGGATATGCGGTGCCATACACCGATTCATCCTCGTTCTCGTCCCGGTGGAAGTTGTCGGTCCCAATCTACAAGGATCGTCTATTTTCGACGAAACACTTCCTTTCTTCTTGCGATACCTCCGATCCAGCGTCCTCACGATCTTCGTCGGGTTCGCCGTCTATACCGTCCTTCAAATAGGTTACGACGCAGCCGCTATGTCCGCCGTCCTTCTCTTGCGCCACGAGCCCGCTATGTGGCCTCCCATATTCGAGGCCCCGTGGCTCGCTACATCGCTGAGCGACTTCTGGGGCCGTAGGTGGCACCAACTCTTTCGCCGGAACTTCCTCGTCTTGGGCGGTTATCCTCTTTCCTACGTCCTCGGCCGTGCGGGCATGGTGATCGGAGCGTTCCTCGCATCGGTGATCTCCCACCAGATGGCAATGATGACGCTGAACGACCGCTTGGAATTTCGGTGGATGCTGATCGGGTTCGGAATGATGGCCCCTGGAATCCTCGCCGAACGGGCGTTTCGGCAGTTAACGGGGCGGCGGGTGGGTGGGCTCGTCGGGTGGATGTGGACGATGGCGTGGCTTACCTTGTGGGGAAATGTGATGGTCGAAGGGTTCACGCGCGCCGGAATGTATGGTTGCGCAAGCCCTGTAGACAGCATGCTGCCAGTGCGCATACCGGCGGAGCGCTTGGCGATAGAATTCGAGCGCTGGCTGCATAACATCTAACAAAGTAACGATATTCGACTTGGAATATTTTGGTAGGATGGCCAATGAAAATAGTGTGAGTATATATACAACTAAGTATCTATAGTTCGCGAAACATTAACGGGGCGGTGCTGGGCGCGACCTCAAGGCGTATAAGGGCGACAGGTTGGTACCCAGGCGTCGACTTCTTCGTCGATGGGAAGTCTGTAAGTGGGACAAGGGCTGAAATGGTGAGGGAGTCGACAAACAGGGAGCCTCAGGTCGCGAAGTGAAGATCCATAGGTTCCTTGTAAGTTGTATCACGGCCGCGCTAAACCCAATGCAGTAGATGTACTCGGGGAGGCCGACTGCGTCGGCAGATACCTTGCTTGATTTTTATTTATAAGTGTGTCACACGCATGATAGCTATAGGAAACTCAAACATTATAATGTGAATCAAGTCAAGAGCACGCCTGTCACGACACTGACCCACAGAAACCTCTGGGGACTACCCCCCCCGTCACGCGTGTAATATATGCTGATTAGGATTCAATCAAGATTCGAACGCGTGAGTGTGACAGGACCCCGTAACCGCAGGTACGCAGCATCAACTGCAATAAAAAGGAGCGACTACCAACCGAAAAACAACAGCAGCGCTGTAAAGAGCGCGTCAAAAAGAAACAGAATGATAGCGGAACATACTTGCCGTAGTACACTTGAAATACCATCTATGAGAAAGGTTACAATCTCAAAAAATTACATGTACTAGTCCTTCAAGTGTGCGCGTTTCGTGCCATTGGATGAGTCGACGACAATTCTGAATCGTGTGGTGTTGGCATGTCTCTTCTGCCTGGTACCGGAGGTACTTGCTGATGGATGGGTGTTCTCTCGGTTCGATACATTGATGGGGTCCAAAATGGGATGGACTAGAACCCCGAATTTCTTCTGTTCTTCAATCGTGACGACGACAGCACTGGCATCCTCCATTGCTGCAGATAGAGATCCCTTGACTGCCTTCCCATGATGTGCATACTCTGGGTGCGCAGTGTTCAAGGTGAGATCCCATACGTTGATGCCCCTGTCGCTTGACGTGGAGGCAAACACTGATGCAACGTGCGTCGTGTGGTGGTGACCATGAGAGATGCAAGACCGTGACCTCATCGGTGTGCGACTCAAAGATTAAACGGTGGCGATTTGGAGGTAGTCTTGTGCTTGGCCGGACGTGTGCATGCCGAGAAGCAATCTGTGGACGGTGTACTAGGGCTTGTTTGGAGGGTTGGAGCGCAGGTCGTGAGAGAGGCAGGAAGTTTGAACGCAGGAATACGCACGACCCCTTGTCCTGGAACCACTGGCACCTCAGGCTTGGCCAGTGCAATGCGTGCGTGATGACAAGATCATACAGATACGGCGCGCTCTTCTTGGTGAGGGAAAAAATGTGGATGAGTATCGAGAGAGAACGTGCATACTGACCATGTTTTATATTCCTGCAAGAACTAATCGGCTCAGATCTGGGCGCTGAGCGGGAACGTCAGTGACACCAACCTCGTTGATCAGCTTGTTCTTCTCCTCGGCGGCAAGGTCGTCTTCCATATCTTCATCCTCAATCGTTGGCTTCATTTCCTTTTCTCTGGAGTCCTCAAAATAGATCGGGCGCTGGTGAAAGTGTTGAAACACGAAGTATCTGTGGTAAGTACTAGTGGCAAGGCCTTTTTTTATTTTAGCTAGACAGAGCAGGGTTGACGAATAAAAAATCAGCGTATCATAGTCTAAGGCGGTCTACGAAGAGTACAGAGGGTGGATGTGAAGAAGACTGAAAGAGAGACGCGACGCGTCGACGCGTTTAAGAATCAACGATCAAATCACATGGCTTAATTTGGAAATGATATGAGCGTCTCAAAAACTCATGATAGCGAAACGAGACGTACATTTTACTGAAAAATGAATACATAGAGTGGTACATGATACATAGTTTTGGGTCCCTTTGATAGAGCAGGGAGAGGTATAAATGTGTTGTACGTGTGCTAGACACAAACTCAGTGGAAACGCTGCAGAAACCTCGACGCTTGCCTAAAAAGGGTAAAATCGCGGACCCCAGGCACCTGCTAGCGTAGGGACCTAACGGGAGTCAGTGTTCGGGAATCGCCGAACGCACGCCTCTTGTATGATTGGATATAAAGAGGACATCCCTGAATTGGCCAGTTTGGGGGAAAGTTTGGCACGCGTGATCAGCCGGCGGCGGCAACTACCATTCT
>JBBPPY010000566.1:0-19687 GCA_038092195.1 Leccinum barrowsii
CTGACCGAGTCCTTACATGATGGCACTCATATTGCCTCTGGCTCATGGGACAGGACCATCAGAGTTTTGGAATGCAACCACAAGTCAGTGTCTGGCAGGTCCATTTAAAGGGCACAATCATTGGGTCACCTCTGTTGCCTATACACCTGATGGCACTCATATTGTCTCTGGCTCTGATGATAGGACCATCAGAGTTTGGAATGCAACCACAAATCAGTGTGTGGCAGGTCCATTTGAAGGGCACACTCAAAATGTCACCTCTGTTTCCTGTTCACATGATGGCACTCATATTGTCTCTGGTTCATGGGACAGGACCATCAGAGTTTGGAATGCAACCACTACTCAGTGTGTAGCAGGCCCATCTGAAGGGCACACTGAAGATGTCACCTCTATTGCCTATTCACCTGATGGCACTCATATTGTCTCTGGCTCTGAGGATAGGACCATCAGGATTTGGGATGCAACCACCAGTCAGTGTGTGGCAGGTCCATTTAAGGGGCACACAGACAATGTCACCTCTGTTGCTTATTCTCCTGATGGCACTCATATTGTCTCTGGCTCATGGGACACCACCATCAGAGTTTGGAATGCAACCACCAGTCAGTGTGTGGCAGGTCCATTTGAGGGGCACACTGGTTATATCACCTCCATTGTCTGTTCACCTGATGGCATTCATATCATCTCAGGCTCAATGGATAGGACCATCAGAGTTTGGAATGTAATCACCAATCAGTGTGTAGCAGGACCATTTGAGGGGCACACTGATCATGTCACCTGTGTTGCCTATTCACCTGATGGCACTCATATTGTCTCTGGCTCTAATGACAGGACCATCAGAGTTTGGGATGCAACCAGTACTCAGTGTGTGGCAGGTCAATTTGAGGGGCACACAGACAATGTCACCTCTGTTGCCTATTCTCCTGATGGCATTCATATTGTCTCTGGCTCAAAAGACATGACCATCAGAGTTTGGAATTCAACCACCAGTCAGTGTGTGGCAGGTCCATTCAAGGGGCATACTCAAAATGTCACCTCTGTTGCCTATTCACCTGATGGCACTCATATTGTCTCTGGCTCTCATGATCATTGCATCAAAGTGTGGCATGTGCAGAAGTTTGCCTCTTACACTGATTTAAATGTACAAGATGACTGGATTGTATCTGCTCATGGCTCTTGCTTTGGATGGACTTCTCCCTGGCATAGAAACACCCTTTACCTTCCAGTCCATTCCTTAGTCATTGGTTCTAACCATCATCATTCTATTGATATTGACAATTCATTGTCTGGAGAGTCATGGATATCTTGTTGGCAATGATTGCTTGATTTCTTTTATCCCTATAACACTTCTGTGTGTCGATATACCTGTAATGCCATCTGAGTTGTGTACCATATCATCTTATCACACTTATTGATGGCACCACCGCTGCTGCATCATGAACAGACTACGACATGTATATTGTTGTGGTAAATGGTGTAAATTAACATTGTATACTGTTCAAGATTCCATAAGAAAAATCTTACAGGTCTTATTATTTCGGTGTCCAAGACTGGGCGTGTTGGAGGAGGGCGTGTTGGTCACAGGTGATAGAGCGCCAGACGCCCCAGGGTGTGCATAATCGGCGCTGGTGTTATTTAAGCAGACGCTAGCGCAGCGGGCGAGGGCAAGGACGAGAGGGAGACGAGGCTACCAGTGTTCGACGTATTCGACGCGAGCCACCGAACGGTGCGGTTGATGATCACTTCGGACGAGTCGGCGACGAGTCGACACATATCCTGGAGTGGTTGTCCAAGGCGCTGACGATCGAGATGAGCATGCGGCGCGCACGGCGGATGAACATGCTTGGGGAGGTTTGCCGGGCTAGGCCTGTGCAGCTGAACGAGTACGCGGTGCGCGCGCAAGGGGAGAACCAGTGAGCGTGTATTGGGTGGACAGGGCGTCAAGGGCACCGTCGGCGGGATGCTGGGCAGATTGAAGGATGGAGGTATGCATATTTTGTACTTGCAGACCATCTTCCACTGACGCGATCTGTGCATTCAAAGTGTTTGAAGAACCTCTTCACATGGATGCCTCTGATGCGACCGATCTTTCTGGCTTTACCATCAAGTTAGCATTAGTCGTTGAGCAGCGCAGAACCACTCGCCGGCGACCAGGGAGATGTTCGCTGCACTGCGGAGGTACAATCTCGCCGCCGGTGCCGGTGGGGATGGAGCGGTTCGAATGCTAGTGAATCTTCCCCAGCAGAGTGACATGATGGCCGGTGTTGCCTTGGTGGCAGACAACATTACTTCCTTCAATTCTGCTGCAGCCGCAGTAGTTGTGGATAGTGAAATGCTTACCGTGTGTACTTGGCGGCGGAGGGGAGAATGAGGGTGGTGGTCAGGTCGGTCGTCAGTACGATCGTGCATGGCGCCGAGGGGGAGAAGTGTTACATTTCCGTCATTTTCAATGTGTAGCAACTGATGAGCACAGTCCCCGACACCAGGCATGATGACGAGAATCAATAATCTGACGCGGCACTGCACGTCGACCGTACGAATGCTCTTGATCAACTGCTCCGATGGTCTGCCTGAATCTGCACCTTGATGAAACTGTCTGTCGCGACGCGTCTGTACTGCTCTCGCTTCTGCAAAGCAAGCAGCAGCCCACCGAACGGTTGCCTCAGCCGAACGACGAGCCGGAGTGTGCGTGCCCCTAGATCAGACTGAGGAACACCACCCATGAAATCCTGGTTGACCAAGGGAGAGATCCACGGATGGACGAGAACTGAACCGTGCATTCCTAACAAGCTATCCTTATTCTCGATGCGCAACTCTCCAAGAATCCTCGATGTCGCACGATAAACGGGACGGATGAGATCAGCACCATCTTCCGAGCAGCGGGCGAGGTTGGTGAGGGGAAAACAAGACCAGGAAGTTTCAGTCGAACAGAAACGACAGTGATGGTAGACCATAGAGTTGTTCATATAGCGCAGCAATTGCGGGAAGTGATTGCGATGTTGCAATCATCCTATCCATCTCGTTGGTATCGATCGGTCGCGGAATGTGAGGGAGTTCGATTTGGTCGCGAACAGTGAGATAAGAGGGGAGGTAACTATGGAGACTGCCCGTCCCGGCCCAGGCGAGAATTCCGACATTGTCTGAACTCATGAGGATGTGTTCTAACAGCTGACCGATGGCTTGCTTACCTTCGTCATATATAACAGGGAGGGTAAGAGCGAAGATTCCAAACGACGAGTACGTGATGGCTTCTTCCCGCGTTGTCTGACGCTTCGAAGCCAGGTACAGCTTCTCTCGTGCGCGGTCTAGCCCCCTTCGAGGATATCGCAGACGTCCGATAAACGTGGAACCTGGGAAGCTTGAACTGAATAGAATGAGAATCATCCTGCCGTTCTAAACGCATGAACCACACCTTGAGTACAACACTTAATGCATCAGTTGCCGAGTGATGAGTCAGGGTCATCCGCGCCTACCCCGTGATCGCAGCTTTCGGAGGGGAGGGAGCGAGTGATAATACGATAGAGTAGGCGGAAAGTGCCTGTTCGTGTTCCTTCGACCCCTTATCTCCGATGGCCTGAAGCCTTGATACACATCGATCCGTAAATTCTGACAACTGAGACTGAACATACTATGTTATGAAACGACGCAGAAACTAACCTTCAAGCCAGTCCATGATCAAATCATTGTGCTTGGGATCCTCACTCGTGGTGTTGAAATCCTGGAGAAGCCGCTGTGCGACATCATACATGCGACCGCGGGCATACATTGATTCATAGTGATGCCACTTCTCATGTACGCGCTGAGCGCATTGGGACGCAGCGAGTTGTTTAGCGAGTCCTTGAACGATTTGCTTCAAGATTCCCGAAGCGGGTCAGAGAGACGCGATGTGGGATGATGATAAACGCACCCGAGCATCAAGGTCTGCTCGTAGACCCTTGGTAGTCTCGTTCAATTGATCATCTGCACGTTGAGAAGCGACTGTCAACGAAATGTGGATAAAAGTGGAGGAAACACATTTGAACGTTCTGTGCGCGAAAGGATTGATTAATGGTTTCTTCAAAGCTTGTTATGCTTGTGACTGACGGAAATGTATGTGAGCACGGAATAACCATTGAACTGATACTCACGCATATCCTGATGCGCATTCTAGCACACGTAGAGACTCAACGTCATCAAGATTGCAAATTTCAGTCCTCGAACGACACACTCGCACATTCACAGTAGGGCGGGAGAAAGATGTCGGAAAGATGTTGAAGGGTAATTTTCTTGTCCTTATGTACCGCGATGTCGTAGTTTGGCGAGATGCCCAGGATACAGCAGGGCTGATTGCCTCAATATTGATGAGAGTGTCCCTTGGACCAATGTTAATTAATAATCGATCAAAATAGAATTCCCATGAATGGATGAGTTGCTTACATAAGTTGCTAGACAAAGAGACTAATCTGATACGGTCACGCCCTGCCCGGCATCCCATCAAAATCGTCCTCGAGCTTGCCGTCGTGCGCAGCACGTCCAAAATTCACCAGTCCTAAGCCGGCAACGCCGGCCCTTTCCTAGTAGTATACACCTCTCTTTCGTCCAGCGAGACAAGCCGCACCCGTCGCCAGACGTGCTGTATCATATGCGCGTCGCTCAACAACACAGGGCAGGGCGTACCGTCATTACTCCATGAAAGGCCCGCAAGACCTGCACACAAGAGAATATCTATAAAACAGTAGGATCCAGTGACATATAATACAACCTATCGACACAAGCCCGTGAGTCGTAAAAATATCAATATCACAAAATCAGATAGCATCAAGAGAGCAGAAGAGAGCCATATAGTCAAATAGCAAGTACTGCACAAGTCAAACCCAAGAAAACCCACATCAATCACGTCTCAGTCATCCCTCTCCTCGATATGACTGATAGCCTCTGAGAGGGTATCATAGAACGCATCGGGACCCAACAACCTCACAATACCCGCGTTTTCAAACACCTCTCGAATTTCAGATCGGAGGTGCGTGATATAAAGTTGAACACCTCGATTCTGAGGACATGTACTTGAGTATCCATGCAACAAATCAAAACTAGAGTCATTCCTTACCTTGTAGGACTCCAGTAGCTCATCAAAGATTTGCACAGCCCTTAGCATTCGAATCAGTCAATGAGACAGCCAACAGAAAAGTACGTTGAACATACGATGCATCGCAGCTATCGACGTCCTCCATGTGGAAAACCAAGGCTTTAGGGGGTTGCCTCCTAGGTTCCTCAGACGGATGCGCAGGATGAGCGCCATACAGCTCAAATCTTCGCAATCGCGCTGGCGATGATAACGTCGGTGATGAACACAATCCAACAAGATGAAAACACACCTTTCAGTTGGGAGCTATTGGCTGATAATGTAACTATCAGTAACGATATACTCTCGCAATTACTAAACACGCGCACCAAAATCGAGGCTCTCTCGGATGCGCACGATAAGTGTGCCAGGAATGTCCTCGGCTTCAGGGACATCGGTCAGTGGGTGCCATTGACTTGTACCAGGAACACGGCCCTAAATCGGTGGGTGAAGATAAGGTGAGACTACGAAAGTTGGCAATACTTACAAGCACTGTCATGCGCGTTTTCGACGACCGGCGGACAACCAGTAGAAGCGCTATAATTAAGCTGACTATGATACCGATCTCAAGGTCCCAAACGACGGATAGAGTGAACGTGATGAACATCAACGCCAAATCCATCCATGCTCCGATCCTGGTCAAATCATCTGAGCTGGTGCACTCGATGAAAAAGCAAGCAACCCACTTGAAGTAGTATATCAAGTCATGCGGAACCTCTGCAAAGAGGGACATGACGAACAAACATATGCTTGAAGACTGGCATCAGAGTGGACCATAATATGTGGTGCGAAAAAGACAAACATGGAAGCCAAGACGCATATGGGCAATGAGTAAAGAGCAGGGAGGAGGAAGAATGTCGCCAGAAGGACAATTCCCGCAGTGATTAGCGAAGCTAGTTGGGTCCTGGCACCGATGTCACCATTGATCCGCGACCTGTTCTTTAGTGAGCTTTTTGTACATACATACGTATATCGACTGCGACTGCACAAACCTCACGATGGAACCGAACGCTGGAAGGGTGCCTGGAACAAATGATCCGGCAAGATTGGCTGCACCCAGTGCAACCAGTTCACGGTTCGGGCTAATTGGATGGCCAAAGCGATCCCCATTCTGCTTCGCAGCGACAGTGCTATCCAAGAATCCAATGACCGTGATTATACTGCAAAATCCAATAATTGGCTACAGCTCGTCCATAATCAAGGAGCTCACATTGCAGTAGACGTTGTGCCACGTAGTAGCGAATACGTGTGTGAACCCAGAGGAAATTTGAAGAATTGACGGCCCAGCGAAATGGAGACAGGACCGAGAATTGCGACACCGTCTTGGTCCCAATGCATCTCATTGGATATCCCTACAAGAATGTAAGTAGAGGTAGCGTTGGAGCTGTGCAACTTACAAGTGGAAGCGACGACGACGAGAAGAACTTCCGGAAGCCGATAAATCCACCAAGTTCTCTTGAAAGATTCCTTGAAAAATCGCAGAAAAATCAGGACAAACAGAACACCAAAGCTGACGAGAGTTGTCAGTTTGTGGGAGTGTGTCCAAACGTATTCGACAAGAAAGAGAATCTTGTCTAATGTCGTGCGAGCACCGATCTGTCCCTCCAGCCCAACCAAGCCAAACATCGGGATGAGTTGCTCGCTAGTGAGACTCATCAGTGCGTGCACACCAACGGAACGAGAAAACGTACACGGTTATGACGACTGCAACAGCAGTCACAAAACCACGAAGAAGAGCACGACTGAGAACAACGTCCAGAAAGCCGAGACGGAGGAACCCCAGAAGGAACGCGAATAGTCCAACCTGACAACGGTGTATGCAGCATCTAGACAAGGTGATCGAATAAAATCGTACCTGAAGAGTGATCGCAGTCGACACAGCAATGCCAAGTTTGTCAGGAGAAGAATCGGAATGCTTGTGACGAAACTCGGCGACAGCTTGACCGACTAACAACGACAAGGAAGCTTCTGCTGCAACGCTAAGTTGCCTCGAGGTTCCGAGTAAACTATAAGCTATGGGAGGTATAGAAGCTGCAAACTAAAAGAAAGGGTAATGGAACAACGATCATTGAAGAAAAGGATGGTAGCTTACAAGGCCAGCGGTTGGACCAATTTTGGCAAGGGCGGTACCATAACTGACTGACTGGGGTATGAGCATAGCAGCCATCGATACGCCAGCAAGTGCATCGCCACCAAGGCTAAAAAGAAATGAAAATAGTGCAGCGAAGACAAGACCAAGGCATACAGAGAGAGAGAGTAGCCAGGGATCCATGCAGTTGAAGGCACATAATATTTCAATCTCCTAGCGAACTTGGTATTACCTATCTTCTTTCGTTGGACCCCATCGACTACTGGGAGGACGGGTCAGTTCCAAGAAGGATGGGGATAGAAAATAGAAACTCACGGATGGTCGAGGCCCCATCTGCCGCGGAGGGTGTTTGAGCACCGTAATGAGCAGGGCCTGCTTCGACATCGGATGTTCGGTCGAGAAGGGGTGCGCCCTCTTGAGCGCGCAACATCCCGCGGAACGAGGAGACAGAAGTTGCGGTAGATATTGTATGACTCATTTCTAGCTGCGCGAGGGCGATACGTGTCAAACAACCCGCTCATAAATGAACTGTCACGTGTAAGGCGCGCTAGTGTCATCGGGGATAGTTGGACGGCGAGGTGGCCATGCGACTCATTACAAATCAGGATACGTGGCTCGTTTGTGACAACGTGCTTTCCCTCAAAGTGCAGCTCAGTGCGACGCAAAGTGTGCGATACGACAGATTAAGATCGCGATAACCGCCTGGGCCTGGGCCAGTGCGAAGGTATCATAGATTACCCAGAGCGGCGACTATGGCGGGGATGCTCGCCACCCGAACCAAACAAGGACAATTAGTACGAACTGAAATGGTTAAGAACGAGTCAGTTGGCGCGCACGGTTCTTTCTTATCCGACCGCCATGTCGCAGTTCACTCTCGCTCTTTTGGCGGCGTCGTTGGCCTCCTCAGCGCTCGCTACCCCTCTCTCCACTTCCCCTTACACCTCTCAGCGCCTTCCCTACCTCGGCGTAGCTCCACTCGTCGAAGTCGAACACGTCCATGGTACCATCAACAACTCGTACATCGTCATGCTCAAGGACGATGTACCTGCCTCATTGATGGAGAACCACATCAACTTCTTGCAGTCAGCCCACCAGTCCGACTCCTTCCTCGGTGACAGCGTCGCTTCTGGCCTCCGCCACGTCTATGATACCCACATCAAAGGCTACGCCGGACAGTTCACGGACGGTGTTCTAGAGCAAATACGCAGAATGCCCGAGGTCGACTTCATAGAGCGCGATCAGGTTGTCCACACCACCGAGATTAGTGACGTTGTTGGTACCCAGAAAGGCGCAACCTGGGTAGGTTCTTTTTTCTCTCTTGCATATCCTCGTTCTCACTTGTTGGTTCAAAGGGTCTTGCTCGTATCAGCCACAAGCACAAACTCACCTTCAGCACTTTCACCAGCTACGTGTACGACTCGCAAGGCGGCGAGGGTGTCGACGTCTACATTATCGATACTGGCATCAACATCCACCATGTAGAATTTGAGGGGCGTGCCTCTTGGGGTAAAACAATCCCACAGAACGACGTGGACGAAGACGGCAACGGTCATGGTTCACATTGTGCAGGCACTATCGGTTCTCGCAAGTATGGCGTTGCCAAGAAGGCAAACCTCCACGCAGTCAAGGTTCTCGGTTCCAATGGCAGTGGTTCCATGTCGGATGTCATTGCCGGTGTTGCTTGGGCTTCGCAACAAGCCCAGCTCAAAGCCGAGGCTGCCCGTGCTGAAGTCGCTGCAACTGGTAAGACTGCCCACAAGGGTTCCGTCGCCAACATGAGTCTTGGAGGGGGCAAGTCACCCTCCTTGGACATTGTAGTCGACAGGTCCGTGACTGCTGGGCTCCACTTTGCTGTTGCAGCTGGTATGTAAATTTTCAACATTGCGATTGATCCATTTCTTACGACGAATCTAGGAAATGACAACAAGGATGCTTGCAACTATTCACCCGCTGCTTCTAAGAACGCCATTACCGTCGGGGCGTCCACCCTGGCTGATGAGCGTGCTTACTTCTCCAACTTTGGCAAGTGTGTGGATGTTTTCGCTCCTGGTCTCAACATTCTATCCACCTACACTGGCTCCCGATCGGCAATCGCCACACTCTCGGGTACTTCTATGGCATCACCCCACGTCGCTGGCCTGATTGCATACCTCCTCTCTATCTACCCTTCTGTCACGTTCAACCCATCACTTCCTTACCAGTCCACTCCTGAGACTAGCAAGGCTGAGCAGACATACGCTTCCTTATACGCCATTGCTCGTGTAGCACTTCCTCACTGGATGTCGCAGTACCTTCCATCACCCGACTTCTTTGCTCCAGTTTCGCAGGGTCTCGTTGCAATAACTCCATCTCAGCTACGGGATGCCATTGTTGCACTCTCTACTCGCGACGTAATTGTGGACGTAGGCGAGGGTTCACCCAATTTGCTTGTTTTTAACAATGCCACCGCATGAAGGAGGGTACACAACCATTCATTTGTTTATGCTATCGCGTAGTATTTTTCTATTTGCTTTACCAATGTACCATGAAATTTTATCGGTCGCTTGGCAATTGTTGCTCGGATGAGAACGATCAAGTGCATTTCCGCCCGCTGTCACCCTGCGAGGCGAACGTGATTGTAGTCATTGGTTCTCATGACAAATCATCGACGCCAACGAGTTGGCGTCCCATTACTCGAAAAGTAGGACTTAGTGTGTACTGTGTACCAACCTTACTCGACGTAGTATGGTCCTGCCATACTGAAATCCACCCTGCAAGCACTTTGATGATCAGATCATGCGTGAGACAACGTAGGCCTCCTGCCTCAGCGCTGCGACCGCCTCCGCATCCGAGTCTCGATCTGCCTGCCACGCCCGTATCTCAATTGCCCTGGCGATCGCGTGCAGCGCGGTCACGCACCCCGTGTGCGCTGGAGGAAATGCGGCGAGTAGACTTCGATGAATGAGGAGTGTGTCCAGGTAAGCGCCGTTCGTCGTCTGGAATGCGTTTGCTGCGGGGTAGGGATAAGGAGACGGGGAGAGGACGGGGGAGTCGGGGGCGAGCGAAGCGAGAATGGATTGGAGGAAGTGGCATGCGGGGAGCGACTGCGGGTGCTGGAGAGTAACGGTGGTGGACGAAGTGTGCGGGGAGTTTGTGTGCAGAGGTTGGCCGGAGGAACTGGACTTTGAGCTTGATGACTCCGACGCGTCGGACTGATTCGTTGGGGTTGGGGTTGGATGAGGACAATGAGGCGCGGGAAAGGGTGAAGGATGACGTACGTGATATGCCGGATCCTCGGTGTTTGCATCGTGCTCGCTTGCACTTTGCGATACATACGGGACATAGCCCGCCGTTTCTGTCGCGGGGACCTTTCTCCAGCGTTCGTCAATGATGACGTTGCCCTGGATGGGCCGAGCGAGACTAACCTTGAATTTCCCCTTGGTGAGAGTCATGGACTGGAGAAGTTGACAGAGATCGATATCGGACTGATAAGCCTGTGGGGGAGGGGTAGAGGTTCAGCGATTTCGCCATTCGTGTAGTCGACAACTGCTCACCGGAATGCCGTACTGGTGGCCTTGGTCATATCCTATGGTGACCCCAATTGGAGATGGCATTTCGATATCCATCGCGGCCATGACTTGCGTGTTTAAAACAGAGGATGATGAGTGTAGACGACAGATAATCGGTCTGAGCGATGGCACCCGTCGCGGTATTATATGTACTTCGCCCCTCGGAGCGACATGCGGAACCGGGCACTCTGCCTCGTGTTTGCGGCACGACCCGAAACATTGCATTTCTGGGAAGCTTCCTCGTGCTAGCGCGAGCCGGGGGCAACGTGTCTCTCCGACTCTCAATCGACCATTGGGTGGAACGCCGCCTGGGTGAGGGGGATCGGATAGTGGTTCCTGATGCTGAGTTGGAAAAGGAGGGCGCGGTCCAATCGATAGCCGGGGCGTTCGATAGTTTACATGTTATCCATGATCCATGCCGCACGATGTTACCCTTCCCGTTCATTCTAATTATATTTAAACGTGGAGCAACGCTCGACGCGTGCCCTGGAAAAAGAGGCGGTCAACATGATGCATGGATATGAAGGAAGGAAGAGAAACGGCTCAGAGAGAAGATTTTATCCCAGTCGGTAGACAGGGAAAATGTCATCCAGAGGCGTCTGAAAAGACCCCCTGTCGAGATATATATATATACAGGGCAGACCGATACGATGTTTTCATCCTTGCAGAAACTTCCAAGAACTGAGACTGAAATGACGGGGACTCACTCGACGACGGGGCCGGCTTCATGACCACTTGGCCGCTAGCGCAAGGCAGAAGACTTCGGATATGACGGTCACGGTGACGAACATACGTAAGTACACTTGTCGTTGTCATTCTCACGATGTCACCGAATCAACACAAGTTCTTCCTTTCTCGACGACTTCACAATCAACAATTGGAGCCCTTGTTGTTGCCGCTACGATACAGGCTTCGTTCAGCGGCTGCGCACTCCGTACCTGCCACCTGGGTTCGTGGCCGCCCCAAGAGCCCCGCTGACAGCGTTGCCAAGCAAAATGGTCACGAAACACGATGATGATCGATGTCTGTCCCTTTAAGCTTCACGTGAAACGGTGATGATGCGTACACATGCTTCCAACGGTGAGCAATACCTGTTTGGCTGTCCCTGATTACCTGAAGGCTGAGCGCTAGAACTGCCAGCTTGGCATATTTAACCAATTCCTGCCTCCCTCCAGGCCTCTTGTACTACGAATCAAGGATCGTCAGCCCCTACAGCCCTGGTGAGTGGTCTGTCTTAAGCATAGCAGTCAGGCGTGTAATCTCTCCATGTTCAAAGTTTACTTTTCTCAACGTAAGTTTCCGGGTGACTATCTCTCGGTGTCATTTGCGACCGCGCATCTCGTAGATGCCCACTACGCGTGACCACTCTACGCATCCTCGAGACGTGCAAGAAGGGCATTCGCAGCAGAACACGTGGCGTATGTCTTATGAACTTCTAGGGATCAATTTGTTTATGCCCCACCTTAGTGGCAGCTGAAAAAGACGGCGCCGGCGGCCCAAGCGGCACCAGCAAAGAGAAGTCGACTGAGGAGGCTCCGCAACCCCCGGGTCCCGGTGAAGATGACGAAGCGCAGATCAACTCTGACCTAGTAAACTTATGGACGCAGCGCTTGCAGGTCCTCACTGTCGTGGTAAGTCGACAATGATGCATTTTTGGTAGTATTGTCTTTATGACATCTCATCGTCAAGACTACCTTTCTGGCGTCCATGGACGGGCAGCTTTTCTCCTTGAGTGCTCTTAATACACAAATCGGACTCCCCGTGGGCACAACCTCTCGTGAAATAGTGTATTCTTGTCTTGCGAGTGCTTTGATCTTCCACATCTGTGCAGGTGGGTGTCTCCCTCCTTGTCCTTGTCATCCCAATCAATCCAGAATGTTGTTCTTAGCTATACTTTCTTATGTGGCATCCTTTGCACTGGTCCGCTACCGGATCGCCGAGGCCGTTGTTGAAGATGGAGTAAAGGTCGGAACCATCCTAACCTAAGTTTGAATGCAGCTCATTCTGCACAGCATTATCCACGAAAGGTCGTTGCCGAACCGCTGCATCTATCGCAGCTGTTCGTGAATACAATACAACCTGTGGAGAACCTTCGTTTCTTCTCAGTCTTTCGATCCGCCCGGTTTAATCAGCCACCCCCACTGTCTCTCCTAACGCGTTGTTTCTTTACCACCCTCATCCTCTCCACGCTTGGATTCATTGCAGCGGTCGCTGGGATACTTGCGTATGTTTGGGCTGGCTTGCCGGTGGTAGTTGGTATCACCTCGACTGTTTGCGTGGGTGTGGGCGTCAGCGCGGCCGTGTGGGCGATTGCGATGTAGCTTGCTAGAGCTTATGTTTTCCATCATAAGCATAGCGTTATATGGCTCTCACGTGAGCATTTCCATGTCGACGGAGGCGTTTCTTGTTCTAAATCAGTCACGAATGGCATTTTTTTGGGGGGCAAGCGTCCGCTCGACTTTCTCTTTCGAGTTGGGCTCTCTTTGTCGGTCAGCGCTGCTCGGTAACACGCTTAGTCCTGACTGAACCATTGGCCACAAATACACAACAAGAGAAGGGATACTTCGAAGTTCAACGTCGCCACACGCGGGATCTCATAGACCCTTTATGCCCTGCCCACGGCCCCACGAATACGAAAGTGAATGTACGTTCCGACTTTGATGGTACACTCACTTGACACAGGTACCAACTCTCCTATGGAACTACAAGGGCTGGTCGCGATGTGCCAGCTTTGCTCGGTTCCACAATAGCTGTATACCGTGGCACTCGACCAATAGGTTATCTTTGGGTTCCCTTTACCACGGGGCGGGCACGAACGTCCAGGGACACTACGGGTTTTGGACGCCGACTTGAGGAAACGTGGTAAGAATCACTCGGGTCGCGCGATTATCGCAGGGGCGGGCAGGAACACCGAGGCATGTCGGTGGCGTCGCGAGCAGCGTTGGGGAACAAGGGAGTCCATGGAAGTCGTACGTGTCCGCTGAGTTTGAGGTTTCTGCTTCAAGGCCCCCCAGGTGGTCTGTCACTCTTGAAGACGTGCGTGTACAGATCCCAGATTGTGCGACTGCGGCTCACTGTGCTTCCTTGTAGTCGCAATTCGCGCTGTTGTAATTTGTGCTCGCCAACGTCACACTGGCGAGGAACTGCGAAAAAGTCACCTCGTTCCTTGGAGTTGATCGATAATCGATGGGGCGGGGTCAAAAGTGGTTCATCGATCATGGGTCGAGAAGCAGCTATAACCTGCAAGCTCACATATTTCGCCGTCTTAGCACCACGCGGGGCGCTATGTGATATAATAGGAAGGTTGTGTGATCCAATCAACGTATCACGTTGTCGGTGTGTTCTTGATTTGATCCCTCTTGCACAACTTGATGACGGTAATCCGTACCTTCGGCAGGATGGCACAAAGGAACATCCAAATCCGTCGATGGCATGGGTGAGAATAAGTATCAGCTTGTCGGCTGCGGTAGCGAGGTGACGAAAGACGAACAAGCTATTGTCCGGATTTGGAACTTCACTTCAGACCAGATTTGGGCATTAGCTTTACTGCTAACCACGAACGGTAGGGTGAAAGGGAAAGCCTATCGACAGCGCGTGAGGATGGGGCACAGTATCTATAAAGCCCTCGTCCATCGTGACTCATTCAATTTACCCGGAACGCGCCACTCTTATTGTTCTGCACCTGCCTCTCTTCTCATAGTCTTCCTCCCTTTGGCACTCCAGAACAATAAACGCATCCTAAAATCGACATGCACTCCATGAAGTTCACCATCTTCTACGTCATCGCTGCCTTGGCCGCTTTGGGTCAGTCGTTTAGCATCTGTTCAGAGTATAGAGACTGACGGGCCGCCTTTCAGCTTCTGCATCACCAATTCCTGTTGCTAATTCAGAGCTCTTGGCTGGTGCCGGGATATCTGAGGTCATTGCTGTGAGTTTTTCCCCCTCCTCCTGCGGTCGTGTTTGAACTAATTTGAGATGCAGCGCGAGCCTGTCGTGGCAGTGGCCCGGGAAGCAGATGACCTCATGGAACGGGGGGGTTGCAGATCAACGCACGGTGAAGAATCGTGCCTATGACCGGTCCTCCGCCCTTTCACCCGTCATGATCATGTTGTCACGCTCCGATATCTGGTCCAGATACACCTTTCACCCGACGATATAACGTCGTTGACGGTCCATTAACTCTAACTTACTCATTTTGTTCTTCTTTCCTCTCCCCCCTTTTCATCCTGGACTGGTGCATCGAGCGAGACTCGTGTTCTTTCGGCGTTGTTTTTTCTTTTTCTTTCTTTCCCGTTGATCTTTCGTTCTTAGGATATCCGTGGGTGTATCATTGGCTGATAGAATTTTGTATTGCTAGTTAACTGACTCGATAATGACTTACGAAGTTTCCGCATAAAGCGTGTGCTTCAATAGAACAAACTGTGTGTTTCAGATTGACTTTGGTCGAGTGATGGAGGCGTACACCGGACTGCAGTTGGCTGTCGAGCTATCACCGAGCTTTCGCCGGTGATCACAACGATCATACCCGCCCGATAATGCCCGGGGCTGCTCACGGCGTCCGGAATGTTCTTCGGATCGGGCAAGTTGGTCACCACATGATCGTGTTTTCTGTCTTTCAACGATATCAATCATTCACGGCTTACTAGGTTCTCTTGGTTGTTTCTAGATGCGACGACCTGAGACGCTTGCCCCAGCTGACAGACAACCAGTTTAGCAAGTTACATATGTACATATCTGCATCCAGAAACACGTATGTCGCAGGTCTTACGTAGTACGGGTTTCCGCTTTCTCGGCGTTCCGACCGTTCGTGTAGGCACTTTTGCTCGATCTCAGGTAGGTGGATAAAATTAGAGCTGTTTCATGTGCGGTCGTATCCCATGGATGCGAGATGACGAAGATGTCGTGTTTACTTGAATCACAACATGGTCTCCACCGATATGGATGAACAAGGGCACACTCGGGGGGCAAGAACAGTCTCGCCGAGAGGTTAGTTAGTCGCTTATCGATAGATAGATATAAAGTAAACGTGGCTCACTGAATTGTTTGCACGGCCGAGAAGGAGTATCCCATTTACCGGCGTCCATGATCCCATGACTGTAACTCACTGTGACTGTAGGGCTGCATCTCTCTGCCGTGACTTGGAAGGGGGGGAGCTCGCAGGTCATATGCTGAGGTCCACCGGCTCAGTGAGCGAACGTGGTGCCCGTACCTCTATCAATACTACCCTCAGCGATGTGAATGACCGCCGTACCATGGATTTCCCGGCGCTACGGGCCGCACAGCCTTGTTGAAGGAGGTATTGCGTCGGAAGGTTTCCGGGCAAGCAAAGTATAAAGCATATGCTAAACGGATCGGACCCGCCTCTGTTTTGAAACACGATCGAGGTCTAGGTCAATGCAACCTACCAGTGAAACTCATGTGAGGGAATAATGCGTGCGGCGCCGAAGTCACCACACCGGATCGTATCGGTCCAGTGCACAGGCTGCCAGTGCGAGGCACGTTGATATCATGTGGCTGTACTGCGTTATCTGTTTCTGGCGAGCAAGTGAATGCTGGTTTGAAATGGAGTATTGGCCAGGCTCGGCGGTTCCACGGATATCCACCTAGTGAATGTCCATGGAAACATGTCTCGGAAACAAATTTTACAGTAATGCTGCGTCCCGCTTTATTTTCGACTTCGAACTTCCTGTCGGACCGACAGCTATGTTCCGTTCGTGGCTCCTTATCTGAGCATTTGCATGACTTCGCTGTTGACCGAGCCAGGTTGGGTAACTGTACAGTACCTCACTGATATGAGGAGCATGGGGCACTTGCTTATCGTTGAGCGTACCTGGGCGTTCGCGGTGATCAATTGATGCGGAGACAAAAGTACTCATAGGTTCCTCCTGGATGGGCGGAGAGAACTGACGGGTCTCATTCGAATTTGTTGATCAATCGATCATCAATATCAATCGTCAATGTGGTGGTTGACGCAGGTAGCGTGCGTCGTAAAGCATAGAGTTGGCACGTGCCTCCTGCCTCGTGTGTTGTGACTCATGGCCGGTATTGCTTGCGCCCACGAGTTTGACTCGGAAGACGTCGTTGGGTCAATTGAGTAAGTCGGGTAGTCCGGGATGACAATCAAGACGAAGGGAGACTGGTTCGGCACGTTGTTCGGGTGGTTACTCGAGCACGCGGTGAGTCATCAAAGTGTCAAACGGGCGAACGCGCTGGTACTAAAAGTCGGGCGAGCGAGTAAGTTGCGCCGTGCGGTACCGGTGGGGGTAGGGGTGTCCGGGGTCTTATGAGGGGGCTTGATTTTTTGGCTTGAGTCGCACGGAGAAGGTTGCACCTGTCCTTTTCCCTACAGCCAACTCAGGCTAACAGGACAACTTTTCCTTCCTCTCCGTTCCCTCGCCCAGTTCGCCATTCACAGCGGCGGGTAAAGTTTTCTTTCAATAGACAGAAAAAAAAAACACATTCAACCTTGTTCTTCGCCTGCTGGCAGGTCACGCTTGACGACCACCGCACGCTACAAATCGATTGCTGTTTTTTTCTTTAAACATCTGTCCATCGGAATTCGTGCGTATATTCTCGTGTTTTTCTCTTCTTCATGTCTTTGATCTCTGCTCAAGAATGAGCAAAGTTTCGACTGCATCAGCAAAGACTCCAACGCAGCTGTCATCGCAATCAGCTTGGGCAAAGGGCCCCCCGCCGAACAGCAACTCTTCAGCACCCTCGCCGCGTTCTCAGTCTCCTGCTCCTTCCCATGTACCCTCTCCGATAACTGTTTCTCACACCCGCCGTCCCAGTGCATTAGGCCAGGGCGTGCCAATAAAAGAAGGTGTCAGTGTCCCCCGGAATAACGTGGGCTCTGTAAGACAAGGTTCGTCCTCCTAGTCTCCCTTGCCTTGCCATTCTCATCTTTTCATCCCAGGTTCAGCCGCCGTCACTTTTGGTTCCATAGACGAGACTTCGCCGCCCTTGTCATCTTCACCCGCAGCCACGCCCGTGGTCAAAACCGAAAGCGTAAAGTCATTCGGATCCGTACCTGCTACCCCGACCACCACCCATGTCAACGGTAAATTTCCCGTTCCTCTGTCGAACGCTGGACCTTCGAAGCTCCATGCTCGTCCCGCTTCCTCGTCGACATCCAGTGTGACGTCACCGTCTATTACTTCCACTGCATCCTCATCGGCAACTTCTGCTTCGGTAAAACCCACTCTCAACAGAGCCGACATTGCAAAGTTGTTCCAGGGTTCTTCTTCTACACCTCAACAGCCGTCATCAGACACCTGTAGTTCGACTCAACTGTCTAATTTGCCTCCACATCACCAACCCTCCTCGTCTGGACAACAACCCCCACAACCTCCTGTGCAACCCTCCCGACTAGGTCCACACCATTCTGCACAATTTGTGCCCGGGATGCGACCACAGCAAGGCGCTGGCGGCCCGCGCTCACCAGCCTTCTCCCGCGCCGTGCCTAACGCTTCCGGTCCCCCTCCTCGACCCATGGCGGGCCCTGGTGGACCTGACGGACCTCCCATTCCCGCTAGTCCGCGACTCGCACCTCGTCCCCCTCATTCACACCAGCCTCCTGCTACTGGGGTTCCCACTCAGCAGGTGTCTATGCAACATATGCCTTGGGCGCCTTATTATGTATGTCTTTCCTTCTTAAAATATACCAATCCGCCCCGTCCCTAAATGCTCCCCGGTTCGTCAGTATCCAATAGATGCCTATGGGCAACCCGCCTCTTGGTTCTACCACCCCATGCATCAACAACCCCATACTCCTCATCCTCCTCATCCTCCTGCTTTGGACACACAGGCGAATGAAGAGGAGGAAGCCAAGCGAGAGGAGGAACGACATCACCAACAACCACTTGCTACGACACATACAGATGCTCAGGGTGGTACAGGCGACCCCGCCATTGACATCAAAGATACTCAAAGTCTACGCGATGACAGGTATTCAGATGCGAATAGGACAGCTCTTTTTGAAGTAGGTGGTACGCCTATTCCTGGATCCTGTGTAAAGCTGGTTTCTCCCCTGAAGACTCCCGCAAACCGTTGGATTGCTGTTCATAGGCGATGCGCTGGCCGCATAGGTTACCCAGACCTTGTGGAGAGCAAAGTTAGGGCCCTTCTCAACAAACTTACCCCAGAAAAGTTCGACTCCATCTCCGACCAAATCATCGCTTGGGCAAACAAGAGCGAGAACGAGAGGGATGCCAAGACGCTCAACCAGGTCATCAGGGTTGTGTTTGAGCAAGTGGCTCACGAGCCCGCATGTATCGAAATATATGCGCGCCTTTGCCGCGAGATGATGGAAAGAATCAGTCCTGAGGTCCAGGATGACGGTATCAGGAATACAGAGGGAAAGCCCATCGCTAGTGGTCAGCTCTTCAGGATATACCTCCTTAATCATTGTCAAGAAGACTTTGAGCGTAGTTGGGTCACCAAAGAAGCAACCAAATTGGACAAGTGTCATGGTGCTCAAAGGACGAGATGTCATAGCCTCGGTCTTATCAAGTTCATCGGCGAACTCTCCAAGCTCCATATGCTTCCGGAACGTATCACGCACGAGTGTGTCAAGAAACTCCTGCGCAATGTCGAAAATCCCGAGGAGGAGAAGATTGAGGGTCTATGCCAATTGCTGAAAACAGTTGGTCAGCAACTGGATGTCCCCAAGGCAAGGGCACATATGGACGTGTACTTTACGCGGATGAAGGAGCTTTGCAGGAGCCTCGACGTTGGCCCACGTGTGCAGTGCTTGCTTCAGGTAACGTCCTATTTCCGGTGTCGGCATGCTCCTCCTCATTTGCTTTTTACCATGATAGGATGTCATCGAGCTCCGGGATCGGAAATGGGCGGCGCGCGGCGTCGTTGTCGTGCCCACAACTTTGTCTGCTGTCCATGAAGCCGTATGTGTTTGGAAATTTCATGCGAACAAGATCGCTTTTTCTCAACAAG
>JBBPPY010000567.1:0-19673 GCA_038092195.1 Leccinum barrowsii
CCCCACTCACACCACTTCGAGTATCTACAGCAGGCCCTTCCAATGATGGGAATCCACCACAACAGGCCCTTCCAATGTTGGAACACCCAACATGACTGGCCCTTCCAATCTTGGGACATCCTACTATATACAACAGGCCCTTCCATTCATCAGACAAAACAGGCCAGCGAAGGGCCCTCCATTCAGAATGTAACATTTGCACCCTCGGCCAGCCAATCTGATTGGAACAAAGTGACTACATTATGTGACATATCTGTGTATAAATGTAGATTATTAAATGCAATATCAAGTTTTTATTTGCATTATGATTTACATGAGGGAAGAATCAGTCATTTTAGCAGTGTCGAGTAACTTGATTTCCACACAATTGAGGTTAATCTAATAAGATATTGTTGAATATGGTTTGCAACTTTGAGTTAATTGTATGAGTATTATGTATCATTGACCATATTCTCTTGTAAAAAAGAGCTAAAATACAGCATGTATTCAGGGAATTGCAATGTATATTAGCTCAAATTAGTTGAAAATACTTCAAATTCTAGCGAATATTCAGGGGGGGCTAAAATTTCCACCATAATATAATGAATTAGAAACAATATAAGGATTACTATGTATTCTATGTATATTCCCATAAATCTAGAGTATTTAAATGAATTATCAGAAGGAGGTATTTGCTGATGCCGTCTTGCTCAATTCATTCACAAATATGTTGAAGGCTGTTCCCTTTGCCAACAATGCAAGGCTAACACCCACCCTACTGTTCCTCCTCTTACTCTGATCAAATCAGCCTCTTCCTGCCCCTTTCAACAGATCTCTTGCAATCTTATTACCGATCTCCCCTCCTCCTCCGGCTTTGATTTCTTACTGGTCATGGTCAACCACGGGTTTACGAAGGGGGTAATTCTCTGTCCTACCAAGAAAACCATCACCGCCAAAGGGATAGCGACCCTTTTCTTCCACAAAGTATACAAACGCTTCGGACTCTACGACATAGAGTTGGAGCCCTTTGCAAACACTACAAATCATCATTCAGTGGAACGGTCCATGCGGAGGCGAGTCTTATGGGTCTCCTTGCGTATGAACATTACAACAAGCACTGCAAATATGGGGTTGAAATAGAGAAGGAAGGTATCCTGGGTGAACTCCTCAGACATGCATGCATGAGGTATGATCCCATCTATGTTTGATTCGTGTTCTTCAAGTTCGCTCCTGCCATTGCTTAGCTGGATGTAGTTGATGCCATTGCTGTCAACAAGAAATGTTGTTGGTGTTGCGAGTCTTGCGACAAACTTGCGACACGTCTCGAGGTGTCGATTACACAAACACTTTGAACTTCCAGGAACTAATGGCCTGCTATGTGCATGGAGTCCCCATGCTGTCGGTGTTGACGTTCAAGTACTCAAGGCTCTGGAGGAAGACCTGTGGAAGGAGTCTTTGGAGGCACTTGCACAGGAGGTAATCCCCATCATTTTGTGCCAGAGTTCACCATCAGGTACAATACCTCCGGGAAGTCCTCTGGATGACTGGCGCGGCTTGTCTGAGAATGCCATGCACAGGGACCGTTAGGCACTGGCAGAGCTACTAGAAGATGATGATTGCGACTGCGACCCGACAGCGATTCTGGTGAGTATGCCAATCATGACCAAAACGGCCAGGACGAGCCCCGAACCAAGGTACATGGAACACATGCGCATGCACATGATGGCTGGATGCTCGAGATAAGGTGGGGAGGGGGACGAGCACTGGGGGCGAGCTGCCTGCGTTCTGCAAGGAGAGCCGTGTGTACGCATCGCGAGCGATGGGGAAGGAGAGGACGACACAGTCGTGCGTGCGTGTGCGTGCACAAGCAAAGGAGGGGCGAGGCGGGACAACCAGGGCGGGCGAGCCCAAATGTATGAGACAACGTGGGGCAATTGATCGTTCTCGACAGGGTATGCGTCGGGACTCGGGACGCGCAGGGGCAAGGGTTTTTCACTTGAAGCACAGGCTGGATCAAAGCTGGAGCTCTCATTCATCATCCATCATGTGTAGATATCCTTCTTCCAATACACACCAAGCTCCAATTCCAGTTACTATACCAGCAGCAGGAGCACATCTCCCTGCATTCACAGCTCAACGACTGACCCCAAGCACATTTCTCATCAAAGAGTGGGATGACATCTGGGTAGAACATCCCTTCATCTATGCCAAGATCGTGCCCTCCGCCCAAACGATCCTCCTCCTCGATACAGGATGTGGTGGAAGAACATACAATCCTAACATCGGACTCAAAGATCTGCGCACGTTCATCGAGACCGTCCCTGTGAACGATAACGCAGGAAAGCCTCTCAATCCTGGCGGAAAGTTGTCCTACATCGTCGTCCAGAGTCACTGTCATTACGATCACATTCGTACGTGGAGCGATTGCGGTTCGAATCCTAGCACGAACGCTGACGATGCGACGGGATCGAATAGTCGGCACCGAGGCATTCGCGGTCGACAGTCCCATCCTCGGATCGAGCCACGATCCTACCTTTGTTTCGCCCGAAAACCTTCCCAATCACACTCTGTGCGACAACCTGGGCATCCGGACACCGTCATACAAGCTTGACCTTGTTCCCCATCTGCACTCCATAACATCCACCTCTGGTAACGTACCCCTAGGCGTCACGGTCTTGCACACCCCCGGACACACGCCAGACGAACTGGCACTGTGGGACGCAAAGGAAGGCATGCTGTATGTCGGAGACACCCTATACGAGGACGATCACATCATATTCCCGGAAGCCGGCTCGCTCCCAACATGGTTTTCAACCATTGATCAGCTGTTGTCCTTTGTTCGGAGCCAACGCAACGCAAGCCAGGTAAAGATCAACTGTGGGCATGCCACGGCGATGAAGCCGGCCATCGACGTCCTCGAGGCGACAAAGAGGTTCATGAATGACGTGGTTTCAGGGAAAGAGCCGTTGAGGGGGAGGGAACAAAGAGGGGGGACTTGGATGGTTGTGTATAAGCAAGCGAGTGGTCGATTTTCCTTGAAATGTCCGGAGAGGCTGGTTCTGGAGGCCAGAGAGCACAGATCAACGTAGACCATATGATGCACTCTACATAGATGACAAACCCATTCATCGATCTTTGAAAATATCCTGCTCGAGTTGCGCCAAGAATGCATCAGCGTCGGAGTATCCACTTTTCGTAGTGTGCGTCTCCGTAACCTCAGGCGTACGCGACGAAGAGGCAGTAGACTTCTTCTCCAGCGCAGCAAACGGATTGCTAGCCACAAACGTCGCCGGGGGTGTTGCCGAGATCGAAGATGGTCCAGTCGCCTTGTCTCCGCCCCCCCTTGTCTTCCTACGCTTTGCCTCCAAAACCGCTCGCCTTTCCTCGATCTCTCGCTTGCGTTTCTCGAGTGCTCGACTCGTTGACGACCCACTCTCCTCGCGCATACCTTCCACCTCACCAGGTCGCACGTCCAACGCGCCAAGATCCTCCCGGGTCTTCTTCGTCTCTTCGCGTACATTTCTCAGCTCCTCCATTTGTTTTTGTCTCGCTTCGTCGTCCCCGGAGAACTGGTAGAACCCAGCTCCCTTTGCGCGAACTTCCTTCGAAGCGTCGTAGTGCGAGGACAGAGGATTGTTTTCCTCCGAGAACTCTTCTTGCACAGCCTTGATGCGTTCAGCCGAAGGTTCGTATACCGGGAAGAAGTTTGCAGGATTGTCTATGAAAAGGAATGAGTGACGTGGGAGGTCAGCTTCAAACGCATATACTCACGAATCACATCCCTGTCATACATACAGGATGTGAGATACAATTCATAAAAGAAAACAGGGTTAACTTACGCATCGTCGACATCTTCCTCGTCTTGTGGCCTTGGGAGGAGGTGGCGTGGTACCTCGGACCGCTTGCCGGTTCGCAGTCGCCCAAACTCGTCTTCGTATTCGATTATAGGGTCGCCCTTCATCCCGGATGAACGCCACGAACCAAGAAGGACGAAAAGGATAATCATACCTCCTCTTCGCCCGGTTTGGTGGGGATGGTCAAAGACTCGTCCACGTCGCTGCTGTCCGAGTCGTATTTGTCGACAGCTTTTGAATCAAACTATACAACCACTTTAGAAAAGAAAACGGGAAAGGGAAAAAAAAAGGAAACGCGCACGTCTACCAAGAGCTCATCGTATTGCTTGTCGCTCAACCCTCCCGACTTGCCCTTCATCAGCTTTTCGTACACCTTGGCCTTCCGCTCCAACGCCGCGCGTGCCGACTCGATCGTCACCTTGCTTATAGCCTCGAGCTCAACGTCGTGCGCTGCTCGTCCATGCACGCCCTTGTTCGATCGGGCCCATACGGTCGGTTTCTGTATTATGATACACATCGATTTTTTTAGCAACGTCTCACGGAAAGGACGCACCTTAGTTGGTCGCGTTCGTCCTTCGCCCGGGACGTACTTGAGACCACCAGCTGCCTTCGTTCTCGCGAATTCGTCTGATTTTTTCGAGAGTTCTGCCTTGAGGTCAAAGAAGGAGGTGACGCTGACGCCCGCAGCCTTCGCCTTGTCGGTTGGGGGCATCCCGGACTCGATTCTGGGTATCTTGAAGTTCACTCGTGGTGAGTGATAAGATGACAAATTGATCGTGTGACTAAAAATCCCCTATGTACTAGCTTCGAAACTGTACATCTACCACGACAATCGTATCAAACTAACTTTGCAAGTCTAGTCACAGAATCAGCATCAAAATCAGAAGTCCTGATAACTGCACAAAACGAACGTGGCATCGATCTGTTTCACTTGAGGGAGAGATAGCATGATCTTCCGTCGATAACTTGCGCCCTCTGACTGTTGACATGGATTTCGTTCTAGATAAATCGTCTCCAACGATGTCAGGTGCTTGAGTTGAGGAGTGAGCGCGTTCAAATCAGGGATCTTGTTATTGTTCAACTACAAGGAGAAAAAGACATTTACACGAGGCCCATTCCATGGGGAAATGCACGTACCCATAGTTCCTCTAAACAAGTCAAATGCGAAATGTTCTCAATCGCGGGTATGAAATTCGCTCCAAGGTCCAGGGTCTTGAGTTTCATCTGACGAAAGACATCCATGATCGTGCCCTGCCTCGTGTTTAATCCACTTACATTGTGCTCAAGACCTTCAATTCTCTCGACTCCATTATGGCTGAGATACAGTTCCTCGAGGTTCTCTAATCTTTCAATGTTCTCAATCTTGGTAATACGATTCGACTGGAGCGACAGAATCCTGAGTTTCGTGAGTTTGTCCAAATTCTGGCGACGTTCCAAATCAGTATCGAGGTTAATGTACATCGACGTTGTATACCTCGAGTTTCTGGAGCTTGTTCTTCCCTAGCCACAGCTCCTCGAGATTGACGAGCGCATCCAGTCCCTCTATCCTCTGCGGAGAACGCATCAATAGAATTCACGGCGAACATGACTGCCAACGTACCCTGATCCTATTTCCCCCGAGTTCTATACTCGTCAGCGACACCGAGGCCTCGAGACCTGTTATCTTCGATATTCGATTCTGTACGAAATACACCGTCCGGAGAGATCGCAGACGAACAAGAGCCTCCGGTATGCTTCGCAGCAGGTTGAACGAGAGATCCAACGTGCTATAAACACTCGTCAGTGTCCGTCGCCCAAGAAACAGCACCAAGACCGATTCCTCACATCAACGACGACAGCTCGTCCAGCGCCTCCCCGACCGTTTTGATTTTGTTGTCGTACAGATCCAGCTCCTCCAGCTCCTGCAACTGACGAAACACATCCGGGTCCAGAAATGACACAGCGTTCTGTCGCAGACACAGTCTCCTCAGATGACCCGCGAAGCGCTGCAGCCGTAGCGGTGCGAGCGAGCTCAGCCGCGCATGCAAGAGCTCGAGGTCCTACAGACCCAACGATCGTGAATGAACAGCACCAAGTCAATACAACGACGAATCACGCACGTCCGTGTCGTCAGGGAAGTCCTCGAGTGGATCCTCTTCGTTCCCTTCTACGTCTTCGTGGGCCGATTCGTACTCGGAACCATCGTCGTCTGCGGACGGTAGTACCACGCGTGCGGTTGGGCTGGCGCTCGCAATCAGATCTGAAAGGTGTCTGCGCTGGGAAGTAAATGGTCCTTACCGTTCCACGACAACGAACTCGTCCTCTGCAGTCGTGCGCTCTTCCGCGTCTGATCCCGACATGAATGAGCGTACTAGCCAAAGTGCAACAGTATGATGATATCAGAATTAGGTAAGCACTCGTCCTTTGATCATTAACCTCATGTCACTTCAAGCCCTGCCCTTCTCTGAGTCTCCAGCGCGTCTGAAATCGGGGATCCAGCATTTGACACGGAATGCGTCTGGTGTTAGATCGGGGCGCTGAAATCTTGATTCCTCGCACCTCCCAGCACCGTGCTGCTCAAATGGCTTGAGCCGCAGATGTCAAGATCCCATGAGAGATGATGCCTTCAAGGAGCCGTTATCACCTACGGTATCACTCTTTCTCTCTACTTCTCGTTCTTATATCTACGCGCCCCGGCAGTAGCAGGTACATTTGTAAATTTCTTCCCGTTTCTAGTCACGATTTTCTGGCCAGGCCGTAAGTTCAACAGTAACAGTTCAGGGAACTGCAGAGGTAGACCCGCCTTGCCAGGTGACTCCCGCGTCATCATTCAAAATTCAAAATTCAGCCAGACAAGAAAAAGAAGAAAAAACTATGTACGCAAGCTAGACCCGTCAGTACGTATGGACGATTTCGCAGCGCTCAGAGATCGAATGGGCAAAAATCGTCGTTGCACCCCCTGCACTATACCTTATCCCCCTCAAGAGCCTCGTTCGCGAGGAGATGGGACTCAATTTTTTTGTTTTGTTTTTGTTTCATGGTCATACACGATGACTGCTAGTACCATATTCTTCACCACTGGCCGGTCCACCTTCGTGTTGTTCTCTGCGAAGCTGCCTGCGGATTGGATTGAGCAGGGAGTGGAGGGGTTGCTGCGGGTGTCGAGGGGCTATGGGCCCGAGGGTGTCGTTCCACGTCCATTCGGTCGGCATCAGGGAGCTCGACACGAGACTCGACTAGTGCTGCGTCGACGCGATGTTCCATGGCCACTTGCAGCACCTCGAACCATTTTACTGCTCGCCCGAGGCTGCGGCGGAAAGGCTCTTGCACTACACGTCCCTTCGTGTGGTCCAATCAACAAGTGTGTGTGTGCGTGGTTTGAAAAGGCGACTTACCTGCTGTGATGTAACGCGGAACCCTCGACGAGATAGTGACTGTGAAGCGCTGACGCTAACGCAGTGACAGAGTCGCGTGATTGTTCAAAGAACGTGAGCAGCTCGACGGAAATGGCGATGCGCGGCTGCGATGGTGCAGAAGGGAAGAGGCCTCGTCGGATTAAGACTGCAGCGAGGGGATGACGGGGGCATGTGTGTACGGTGATGGTACGAAAACCTGAAGCGCTCGTTAGCGGGCGGAATGCTGGTTGACGGGCAGTGCCTTACAGTCGAAATACAGACACGTTAGTGCATGCGCCTGAGTGGTACAGTCTGGGGTACAGGTGGAGATAGTAGTGCTCGGGGGAGCGATGGGATCGCCGTGTGTCTCCGTGACGTATCGTGAGTAGGGGTCCAGCAGCGATGGTATCAGCTTTCGCCACTTGTCGGGTCGGCGTGAGGCTGCCATTAGTCGAGGGACCTCAGTGTCCGTGGATTCGCAGTCGTCCGAGTCCGAGTCCGCGACTTCAAATTCAAACTTGGGGGTCTCTTCTTTAGTCACGACGGGGGCATTGAGCACCTCCGCTGGAAGTTGATTGGTTTTTGGGGAGGCGGTAGGCGTCGTCGCCCTACGGCTGAGCAGCTCTTCGATGCGTTTTAGGAGTTTCTGCCGTTTGGCAGCTTGTCCAGGAATGACGACGATTTTGTTCTTGAGATTGCGCGGTATGTGACTAGAGTGTTTTCCTAGGCCACGAGAAGTACTGGGCTGCGCTCCTCGCATGCTGGGCTTGGGGGGCATTTCGTGAGAGGAAGGACGAGCAAGAGAGATGGTGGTGCATGGTGTCTCGAGGACGTAGAACTCCAATCGAAGCGTGGCGTAAGGTCAGTTTTTTTGGCCTAACAAAGAACCCTGCCTTGATGGTAACTAAAGTCGGTATCGATGGCCTTGAACGTGGTGCATCCTCTGTCCACAGACTCCTATGCCATGCAAATCACGCCTTATCCAAATCTCTTGATGGCCGACGCTTGGTGCTGTACCACGCTCTTTGCCATCATCTAGGATGTAAAGGCCTGGACAGCTATGTGTTCCATGTTAGGACAGACGAGTCACAGAAGCGCAACGGAGTCGCCAACATGTTAAATCGATCCGGCGCGTCATGTCTGGGCGCCGTAATTAATACACTCACCGTCATGACGACAACCGTAAATTCTCAGTTGGTGGATGATGACAGGTGCCTGTGAACACCGGCCCTTTATGTAAAACGTTCTCCGAAGCTCATTACACTGTGATCACGTTGAACTGATTCGACTCAGTTGACGGCAGTAGTAAATTACAACTATCACAACGACTGTCATGCGATCTTCACCGTCTAGTGTTTGCAGTACTATTAGGCCACGGCAAGTTTATACATGCGTATGACATACCTTTGCATACAGCGAGTCCACCACTTTACCGACTTGCTCGAGAGTATCGATAGCAGCGCCGTACGAATTCTAGAGCGGAAGAAAGCGCGCACGACGTGAGCACCGCACAGTCAGCAGTGGATATGGAGAAACATACGTCGACTTCGGGTTTATCGTATACGAGAAGGCACCCCCTTCCTTGATCGAGCACCCCATGAAGGACCTTGTCCAGGATCATTTGTGACAGCCTATCGGAAGCGTCAACCAAGAAGGCACAAGCCCCAATCTATTCTTACTTGGCTTCGACATCCTGCCGGCTTTGGCCAACCTGCTTCGCTACGTAGTCGATCTCGACAACAGAGTAGGGTTCAACGATGCGGAGTAGATTTTGTTGCAGCAAGGTATCGTACAGTGCAGCGAGGTGCGAACGAATTGTCTGGTCAGATGAAAGCTCTGGAGAGGGGATTTGGTCGTGCATAGCCAGAGGAGACGACAAACTAACCATCTTTATAATCACGCAAAACCTTCTCAAACTCGGCCAGGTTACGGTTTTGGTGAGCGATCGCGATGGCTCGCATGCACTCAATCTCTCGCAGCTGAGCATACTTGGTTGTGAGCTTGACGGATAGAAGTGACGTGACGTCTTCGGGCTAGATTTCTCGGTGGTAAAGAGGGGTTAAAGATCCATGACGGATGGACTCACCAAGTTGAGCATGACCTTGCACAAGAGCATATACTTGAGCGCAGTCAGTGCAGATGGATCGTCCTGAGTGGTCATGTTCTCAAATGTCTCAAAGAAGTATGAATAAGCAGTGCTGTAATCCTTGTCCTCAGCGTGTAGAACGCCAGACTGAAGGTCGAGGGCGGCTTGAAGGTGAGGTGGGCAATATATCGAGTTTGCAGCCGTTCTAGCGGAGGTGAGTGCAGCCTTATAGATGTATTGTTCTAGCGAATATGATCGAGTTAAAGGGTGGATCAGCGTACCTTTGCCTTGGTGAAATTTGCTACTCCTCGATAAACTCGACTTTCGAGAAGGTGGACTTCGGTGAGGATCATCTTGTCGTCAAGTCTCTTTAGCTCCGTTAAGAGCGCGTCAATCCGCGTCAAAGCAGATTTGTATTGTAGTGCTTCTAGCTGTCTGCAAACATAGAATCAGTGACACGGCGGGATTGGTTGATCTTTAGGTGCTCTCACAGTGCGACGAGACGAATTTCTAGACTGTGCTTCAGGAATATACGCTTTTCACGGGTTGACCAGTCGATGTTGTCCATGAGGACGTCTGTTTGAACTTGACGGCTGTTGGGGATGTCGTTGAAGTAATTGAGCAACGTTCGAACTAGAAGCCTTTCGTTAGGAACTACAATTGGTGCCACGCTGGTGCGACTCACTGAGCTTGGCCGTTTTAGCCTTGGCCGTCGATGACATGAATGATCTCGAGAGTGTGATGACCTCTGCAAGACCCTTGGCGTTTCTGCACATAATCAGGCTCGTGCTGGCCGACGGAGAGGGGAAGGCGCGTACTTTTGATCACGGTAGAGCTCAGAGAGCTTGATCATGGCGGACTCTTGGTCCCGCAGTGACTGATCTCTGTCAGTGGGTGCATCGGAGGCTGTAAAGGATATGATGACTTGTTACGGACGTAAGATGCTATTAAGACTTACTTGCTGGAGCGAGTATCTCCTTGTAGATCTTCTCAGCGCGCGTTGGGTTGGTGGCAGCGACAGATTCTGCCTCTTTGAGGAGAACGTTGTTGCTGGACATTGCAGTCGAAAGCAATGACGCGTATCTAGTCGTGGGAATATTGCTTCACTTCCGAAACCATCACGCGGTGCAGAGAGTCAGCCGGACATATGTATGTCTGGTCGTTATCATGCCAAGAAAGTCCCCTGTTTCATGGCCATCAGACCCTCTCAACCGTAGCAAATGCTTGCAATGCACGACCGCTAATACCTCTAGATACAGGGTAATCACGCAGTCTAACGACGAGATGAGTATTTAGTGGAAACCACGGACGACGAAGCGGACACACTTTTCATTCCGCAATATGCGTTGCCTCCTGGTGCCTTTCGTTGCCTTTGGGCTCAGTTTTGTTGCTGCCCTTCAATACCGCGGGGCCGACTTTTCGTCCTTGCCCTTCATCGAGTCAACGTCCAATGTCCAATTCTCGAAATCGTCGGGTGCTACACCTCAGCCATTTGAGCAAATCCTTAGTGATCAAGGGGTCAACCTTGCTCGAATCCGTATCTGGACCTCCGGAACGTACGACACGACTTATGGTCTTGCCCTCGCTAAAAGGGCAAAGGCTGCCGGAATGGACCTCTTGGTCGATCTTTTCTATTGCGATACATGTAATATTTCTCGGATAAATCACATCGCGCAATGAACCAATTTTTTGAAAACAGGGACAGACCCTGGGCACCAGACCATTCCTAGCGGTTGGCCTACCGATCTTGACGGACTTCTGTCTCACGTTTACTCGTGAGTTCTTGACATTGCCCAGTCTCGGTGATCATAGTAGCTGACGTATGAGTTTTCCCTAGTTACACTTCCCAAGTCGTGAAATCCTTTGAAGCCCAGGGAACTCCCATTCATTTCATTCAGGTTTGTCTTCTCCTTGTATCGGCCATGTTGATGTGCGTGATGTCGTCAATTAACTGACTATTCGAATGCAGCTCGGGAACGAAATCAACGATGGCCTTTTGTGGCCGACGGGACGAATCACTACCAACGGCTTCACAGGGGCATCCAAACTTCTCCACGCTGGCGCACTCGCAGTCCGCACAGCTTCTCCGAGTACTCAAACACTCATTCACATATCTAACGGATGGGATCAGGATCTCGTTTCCTACTTCTACAGTGGAATTTTCAACCACACCAAGACTGAGACAGGTTTGGGTGGTCTTCTAACACTCTCAGACTTGGATGTGACGGGCTTCTCGTTCTATCCGTTTTACGGGACAAAAGCTACTTTCTCGAACTTGAAAAACTCGTTGACGTACCTCGTATCCAAATACAACAAGGCGCGTGGGCACGACATGTACTGATTGATCACCTTGATCTCATGAGCGTTTGCAGGATATCATGATTGTCGAAACTGACTGGCCCGTCGAGTGTGAGGTGCCGCTCAGCGAAGCCCTTTCCGTCGACGTCCAAGGCCAGATCGAATGGACCAAGACCATCGGTACCGTTCTCAACAGCCTGCAGAACGGCAAGGGGTTGGCACTTGTATACTTTGAACCTTCATGGGTCTGGAACCCAAAGTTGGGTTCTGATTGTGCTGTTCGTCGGATTTTGCGTTTCTCTTTCCCAAACGAATCAGCATTCTGACCTCCCTTTTTTTTGCAAGGATAATCTCTTGGTGTCGACTTCGGGAGTGGTCAGGGAATCTATATCCTTGTTCCAGAACCTGAAATAATGCAACAGGCAATCCCGCTCGGGCTCGTGGAACCGCGGGATGCCTTCTAAGGGGGGAAATCAGACCACAACGTTTGGGCATGGGTGTTATGTATGTACCTATAACCTACGCTTTAGTCTAGGTTAGAGGTGGCGTTGGTCAATGTTGACATTGGGCCATCAAGCACATGATTCGTATCGTGGATCTGAAGTAGAGAACTCCTTGTCAGGGCGTGTGTCGCCCGAGTAAGTATTGATAATCGGAATAATTTATGTTACTTAAATCGAACCGGCCGCGAGGATGTCCGGCAAAGCACGGCCGGGGTGCCTGGCCCGGTACAAGGAAAGGTCAGGCGGGAGGCGTGCGGGTCCAGTCTCGATGTAGGGACACAGGAACGGCTGAGATGTGGAGCCCTGCCGGCTCACGCAGTGCGCTCGAAAACGAAAAGGCAAGGTTTCTACAGTTGTGTACGTTCGGGGTAATGATTACGTAATTAGCGTACTTAAATTTCTGCTTATGATCTGCCTTGGCCCGGCAGTCGACCCGGGCATCCGATGCGAATCTACGCAAAAATGATCATGCAATAACTAGTCAGCCAGGCGGTCGTCCTCGTCGATCGATCGATGGTATATGTAAATCGACGTGTCAACGACTTACATGTCGACAATAGGCAAAAACAGGACGCAGAACTGGTCGATCGACGGTACGAATTCAAGGCGTATATATGTTGTATATATATAGTACAATATGTAACACCGATCGTGGGGCGGGGCGTTCGTTGTGTACGGTTGGATATGATAGTTACACTCGTTGCATCATGCAATCCAACTTCATGGGACGAGAAAGCAGCAGGCAGGCACGCGCCGCCTCGACTCCAATCGAGTAAGTACTGGTAGTTGCAGTCGACCCCACCAATGCACGCGCACTCGCTCACTCCTTATCGAACACGAGCGCCCTCACTTCAATCGACTGCCTGTGCGGCGCGTCCGCCGGACTCGCCGCATCATAAAACGCGGAATGCATTGCAAAGGACGCCTTGCCATCGTTCCGGTCCGAATCGAAACACTTGAAAACCGTCACCTCGTCCGGCGTCTGGTCAGACAGATAATACCACTCGTGGCGCGGGTTGTGCTTGACGACGTACGACTCGGTCTCGTGGGTCGGGTAGACGAGGCGCGTCGGGATTAGGTCGGCGTGCACGTCGACGGAGCGGAAGTCCGCAACGCCCAGGGGATGGTGGGCCACCGGATTAGCGATGGGCCTGAATGATTTGGAGTTTGACGCGTTGGTGATTAGGCACGCGACCGACAAGGGAAAGAAGGAACGCGTGCAACTCACCTCCAGACGTTGATGATCTGGTATCGTCCTTTCAGTAGCCTCTCAGCATCCCCAGGAAGGTGTTGTAGGACGCGACTTGCAGCATCGGCGGGTGTCTGATCGACGTGCACAGTTTGCTACGTTGACAAAGCAAAATAAACAATAGTCAAGGCGGGAAGCAAGCACTTCAGCCAACAAGCCTGTGCGCGTCGCGACCGATCCATCACTTACCACCGGTTGACGCTCCGTCGAGTAGGCCGTCTGCGTCTGTAAAGGCTTGCCTCGCCGGACGGTGTGGTCAAAGACGAACACCCTCGTCGCGCCAGCGTGCTTCTTCAACATGTCCTCCACCTCGGCATAGTATACTGTCTTGATCAACTCTTCATCGACGAACTCCTTCTCCGCGCTGGGGTACGTGAGCCATTTAAACCCTGTGACGTCCAGACCAAGGCCGAGCGCGTCTTGCTTGCCTCGGGTATCACGAATAACGACAGGGGAGGGCTCCGTCGTGACGGTGCTCGATGGCACGCCCTCGCGCGGCTCTCCAAAGTAATAGTATGGGGGTTCGTGGTCGTCGTCCTTTGGGTTATAGTAGTTGATTGTCGTCTCAACGTCTCGAGGAGCGAGTGCTTGGACAGTCATACTTTGAAACGTTGTACCAAGGAAGTCGTCGAGTCGCAGGAAGTGCGGTATAAGAAGCGGCGATAGTGGCTATCCATGGAAATGATGTGCTTGGTGTTGGAGCACAGCCCGTCTAGTAGATAGCATTAGCATACAAACGCTACATTCATTATATTTCCTTTTTTGGTTATCGCGCGGTACTTACCTTGAAGTTACACGCGCCACTCTTTTCCACCTTTCCTCCAGTCTCGTACTACATCGACTGGAGGTAAGCTAACCAAGTATCTTCGTATATCCACACATTCCTTACCTACCTGTACAGTATAACTCCGTTCATACAGGTAAATATAGTCTCGTACTACATCGACTGGAGTATAACTCCGTTCGTACAGAGTCCAACCCCTGCCGTTCGCACACTTGGTAAGACGAGAAACGAGGCGCCCGGCGCGCACAGAGTGGACAACTTGAAATCGTACGGTCCCTTTCTCCTTGTCGATTCCGTCCAATCGATCAGTAGCGACGAGCTGACAGAACCAACTGTGAGCGGGCTTACAACTTTGCAGCCTGTGACGAAGAGACCTTATAGTGATGAGATTACGCATCGCTGCCATCTGAGTATGCTCGAAAACATGCTCACAGAGTGCTGCCAAAGCGGTGGTCTTCAAAATAAAATGAACGCGATCGCGCGATGATCAACGTTGGCGACCAAGTCAAATCAACGAGTTCCTTCCGCGAATCCCTTCCTGTCGACGTCCAAGGCCAGATCGAATGGACCAAGACCATCGGCTCCGTTCTCAACAGCCTGCAGAACGGCCACTTGTATACTTTGAACCTTCATGGGTCTGGAACCCAAAGCTGAATTCTGATTGTGCTGTTCGTCGGATTTTGCGTCTCTCTTTCCCAACCGAATCAGCATTCTGACCTCCCTTTTTTTTGCAAGGATAATCTCTTGGTGTCGACTTCGGGAGTGGTCAGGGAATCTATATCCTTGTTCCAGAACCTGGAATAACGCAACAGGCAATCCAATCCCGCTCGGGCACGTGGAACCGCGGGATGCTGGAAGCCAACCGTGGCCAACGGTGGAAACACTGAGAAGGGTGGGCACAAAGAACAGGACCACGCTCTGTTGGGCGACTACGACGTACGGGTACAAGGGCTGCTACTATCTATCGTACGGGCGGATCGGGTATATATAGGACGAGACACGTGACTGGTAAGCAGTGAGGCTTAGTACAGATGGGCCTTCTAAGGGGGCAAATCAGACCACAACGTTTGGGCATGGGTGTTATGTATGTACCTATAACCTACGCTTTTAGTCTAGGTTAGAGGTGGCGTTGGTAAATGTTGACATTGGGCCATCAAGCACACGATTCGTACCGTGGATCTGAAGTAGAGAACTCCTTGTCAGGGCGTGTGTCGCCCGAGTCAGTAGTTTTACACATGCCTGCTTATGATCTGCCTCGGCCCGGCAGTCGACCGGGGCATCCCGATGGGAATCTACGCAAAAATGATCATGCAATAACTAGCCAGCCAGGCGGTCGTCCTCGTCGATCGATCGATGGTATATGTCAATCGACGTGTCAACGAGTTACATGTCGACAATAGGCAAAAACAGGACGCAGAACTGGTCGATCGACGGTACGAATTCAAGTCATATGTTGTATATATATAGCGTTGTGTACGGTTGAATACGTCAATTACACTCCTCGTTGCATTATGCAATCTAACTTCATGGGACGAGAAAGCAGCAGGTAGGCACGCGCCGCCTCGACTCCAATCGAGTAATGCAGGCGCACTCGCTCACTCCCTATCGAACACGAACGCCCTCACTTCAATCGACTGCCTCTGCGGCGCGTCCGCCTGACTCGCCGCATCAAAAAACGCGGAATGCAGTGCAAATGACGCCTTCCCATCGTTCCGGTCCGAGTCGAAACACTTGAAACCCGTCACCTCGTCCGGCGTCTGGTCAGACAGATAATACCACTCGTGGCGCGGGTTGTGCTTGACGACGTACGACTCGTTCTCGTGGGTCGGGTAAACGACGCGTGTCGGGACTAGGTCGGCGTGCACGTCGACAGAGCGGAAGTCGGCGACGCCCAGGGGATAGTGGGCCACCGGATTAGCGATGGGCCTGAGTGATTTGGAGTTTGACGCGTTGGTAATTAGTCGCGCGACCGATAAGAGGAGGAACGCGTGCAACTCACCTCCAGACGTTGATGATCTGGTATCGTCCTTTCATCAACCTCTCAGCATCGTCAGGAACGTGTTGCAGGACGCGATTTGCAGCATCGGCGGGTGTCTGATCGACGTGCACAGTTTGCTACGTTGACATAGCAAGATAGACGAACGATAGTAAAGGCGGGAAGTAAGCACTTCAGCTAACAAGCCTGTGCGCGTCGCGACCGATCCATCACTCACCACCGGTTGACGCTCCGTCGAGTTGGCCGTCGGCGTCTGTAAAGGCTTGCCTCGCCGGATGGTGTGATCAAAGACGAACACCCTCTTCGCGCCAGCGTGCTTCTTCAACATGTCCTCCACCTCGGCATAGTATACTTTCTTGATCCGCTCTTCATCGACGAACTCCTTCTCCGCGCTGGGGTACGTGAGCCACTAGAAACCTGTGACGTCCAGACCAAGGCCGAGCGCATCTTGCTTGTCTCGGGTATCACGAATAACGACAGGGACGGGCTCCTTCGTGACGGTGTTCGATGGCATGCCCTCGCGCGGCACTTGGTAATAGTATGGGGGTTCGCCGTCGTCGTCCTTTGGTTTATAGTAGTTAAGTGTCGTCTCAACGTCTCGAGGAGCGAGTGCTTGGACAGTCATACTTTGAAACGTTGTACCAAGGAAGTCGTCGAGTCGCAGTAGATGCGGTGTGAGGAACGAGTTCTTATAGGTCTAAGAAGCGATAGTGGCTATCCATGGAAATGATGTGCTTGGTAAGACGAGAAACGAGGCGCCCGGCGCGCACAGAGTAACCGTACGGTCCCTTTCTCCTTGTCGATTCCGTCCAATCGATCAGTAGCGACGAGCTGACAGAACCAACTGTGAGCGGGCTTACAACTTTGCAGCCTGTGACGAAGACATACCTGGACCTTGATGAGATTACGCATCGCTGCCACCATCTGAGTATGCTCGAAAACGTGCTCACGGAGTGCTGCCAAAGCTATGGTCTTCAAAAGAAAATAAACGCGATCGCGCGATGATCAACGTTAGCGACCAAGTCAGGCCAACGAGCTCCTTCCGCCACCGTGGGGAACTAGCCGTGGTCCACAGAAGGCATTTGATAGACGACCGGCATCAGTTCCAGCAACTTCAAGGAGCTGAGTGAGTTCCACCCCTCATACATCAAAATGCAAAAAAGGCAGCTGGCAACTGCCGCGAATCTATTTGCGTGTCGCAAACCCATCCGGACGCAATATGGGAAAAAAATGGACGAGCCAAGACGGCGCCGATCGATCGATCGAAACTATATACCGCAACCTGCGTCACCTGTACGACTCCAGGCACCACCACCACCACCAGTGCCAATAGGATGACGCGATGACGATGACCAAAACTGCAACAAGAACGAAACAGGATCCTGCTTCTTCGTTGCACTCAGCTCGATAAACCGTCTGCGCGGCACATCTGCTCCGGATCGTCTGTCTCGTCCAAAATATGCCCAGTGTGTTCTTCGACCTCGTCCAGGATCGCAAACACTCCACTGAGGGTGTCATTGTTCCACCTTCCCTGTTAGCGTACTTGTGGACGCGTCGCGACTAGGCCTACACCATACAGCAGGTCAGGAATTGCAGGGAAAAAGCCACAGATTAGCGAGACGCTGGAAACGAAGGACATCCACTGGACTACAGGATAGCAGCGTCACCTCCCCTCAAACCGCTATCAAAATGCACACGGGCGCTGCCTACAACACAAAAAAAAAACAGGTAATCAGAGAACGACCCATCATCTCCCGTACGAACCACGTACCACAGCCTTTTCTGACCTTTCTGGTTGATCAAAGACGTCACGCCTCCGAGGGGCGCATGCACGGAAATCCAAGACTCCACCTCCCTCCGGACCACCAGCGGTTCGAGTCCTACGCCGTTTGCATCTACTCGTCTTGTTAGGCGGACGGGACGCCTTCTTGACCCCTAAGGGGTGACTCGGCCCACTCAAATTGCACCGACGAGTTGCCTCGCGCCTGAGCGCAGGAGCCATCAAGCTATCATCTATCATCGTCAGCGTCAATGACAGCAGGATGGTGAACACTAACAATCGATCTCTAGCCGCGCAGCACAGAAGCCCCGTCCCACGCCGCTAGTCGCTCGTCACTGGACGTACAGCCCAGAGGCAAGGAGTTCACGTGGCCTCTCCGTTCTCCAAAGATGTGTAGGAAGTTGGACCAGGCGCCAACGCTAGGATTGCACCGACGACTTGCCTCGCGTCTGAGCGCAGGAGCCATCAAGCTATCATCGATCATCGTCAGCATCAATGACAGCAGGGCGAGACGGTGAACACTCACAATCGATCTCTGGCCGTGCAGCACCGTCCCACGCCGCTGGTCGCTCGTCACCTGGCGTCCAGCCAAGAGGCAAGGAATTCCCGTGGCCTCTCTGTTCTCCAAAGATGTGTAGGAAGTTGAACCAGGCGTCAACGCCAAGACAATATACAGCCGAATTTGCTGACTGGTGGGTCCTAGGACTTCCACCCCACCACCATTGTGGTGGAGTGTACTAGCTGCGCCCATGGTGCATGAAAATTTGTGTCCCCAAGCCCGAGGGCCAGTGGCAGTCATGGACGACTGAGCTGGGCCAGGCCAGGCGTTGTGTTGCACCTGGCTCCCATACGTGGGGCATGTGCATGTGCACGTCACGCCGAGCACGTGGGTGGGGGCAACGTTCACCCCGCATCATCGCGTAATGCAAGTGCTTTGACGCAAAGTGGGGAAAGGTGGTCTAGATGCCAGGACGTTCAACGATATAGCTGACAGATGGGCTTCCTCGACCCACTCGAACCACCACCGAGCGCGTGCGCCGGCGCCGGCGTGCCGTGTGCGGTAACAGCTATGGCCATGCGCGAACCAACGGCTCGCTCCTCGAAGACAACTCGCTCCTACCGTTCCCTGCGGGTAACTGGCGGTCCGGTAAGGCCAGGTTTGGCCACGAAAATTCGCGTGGCACGTTGTTGTGCGCGTGCGTGAGGACAGGTCCCCAAGGGTGTTCCACCGTGGTCGGTCCGTCCGGACGCAGCGGGGCGACGCTCACGCCCCAAGGCCAACTGGGCGGTAGGATGTGGGCCGCTGAGGGCCGTCGCTTGTGGAGGTACAGGCAACGGCTGCGACCACGCCGGTCAGGACCGGGCGGGCAAGGCAGGAGGGGTGAGGGGGTGAGGGCAACGAGTGGGGGGAGCGGGAGGGGGAGAAGATTCTATAGGACAAGCGTGAGTATCAGAAAGTGCAGGAGATCAGACGGGGTGAAAATTGGATCACCGTATCCCATATCCAATCCCCCGCCAAGCGAGTTCCCCGCTCCGCTTGTCACAAAACTTCTGGAAAAATCGGCGCAGAGGGGACTTCCCCCACTACTACTTATTTTATAAATTACTCGTGGCTTTTCCTGCCAAGTCAGACCGTTGAGCGTTGGACGATACACGTTCGAGTGTCAAGCAGTGCCAGGGAGTCAGGCAGGTCCACCTGAGGTCTAGGCCACTTGTGGAACGATCAGAACGTTATTGATCTGATAGAAAACCTCGCTGACAACAGCCGCA
>JBBPPY010000568.1:0-19660 GCA_038092195.1 Leccinum barrowsii
GAGTGAGTAATAGAGGCAGCAGTGCAATAAACCTTTTTGGTCACCTCGTAGGCATCATAAGTGAATGCGTTCTGAACGAAGTAGTCTGACCGCGAATTGGGGTCAGAAGATGAAATCGGGACACAAGTCAACTTGAACTTACCAGGGGTGTCATATTTATGATTATCGTATTCTGTTGGAACTGGACTCAAGATGGGATCGAACGGAGCGGTAGTGGCGATAAAATCTTGTTGTTGATAGCGTTTATCATCAGATATGTCAAGTTGAGGCGTACTAACAGGTACTTACGAAGCTGAGGAAACGTCATAGATAGTATCGTCACAAAATCGTTCCAGCGATAGACGTAGCTGGCATTTTCACGACCGAGTTAGCGTGGGTGATCAGTTTGGAAAACAGACGAACGCACGATTCGCAAGATAGAAAGTCCTCATTACCGACCTCAACATACTTGAGAGCGAATGGTTCGGGGCGACCAAGAGAAGCTCGCATGGCAGCTTCGGATGGGGATTAGACGTAGTTCTGGCTTACATGATTGTTGGTAACACTCACCATATGTGTTATTGCTTGCGTTTCCGATCACGAAATTTATCTCGTTGATCGCAGTTTCAATGTACGTATCCAAGTCCTCCACGAGCACAGCGTTGCCGTTCAAAGAGTAACCTGGAACTCCAAATTCAAACAGAAAATCGGGCCTCGTCAAGTTTGACTGACCTGCCCAGACAGCCAAGACAGGTTCTATCTCCAAGTGCTCGCACATGTACAGGTATTCGAGCAAGCCAAGACCGCTAACCAACGTTAAAGAGTCAGACTGCAACGAAAAATGTCTTGGCACGCGTCACTCACTCGGTATTGATGTATCCCCAATCTCCAATTCGGCCTATTTACGCACCGTCAGTCAGTGAAACGGAAAAAAAAAAGGCTAGACAGGAACCGGGTCTGTCTAAAACCGTGCCGATGGTGGCATCCCATACCCACCTCGTTGCTACGTCCGGCCCCTGAGTATCATTCATTCAGCATCCAAACCATTCAATATCATTTGATTACCTCCTGTGAAGTCCGTCAGCATTGTATAACAGGTGAATTATATGACACATACCAAGTTGTTCCCACCAGGCATGCGGATGAATGAAGGTTTCATCTCAGACAAGGCCTATACTTTGTCATCAGAAGAAGACAGGTTATACGAAGTTGACATGAAACGTGGACCGTTGCGAGGTCGATTCGTAAGCCATTTTCTCGGCCCTTGTATGTAGGGGGAAACAAGGAAAACATGGCAAAGTGAATAACCTGATTCGCTGCACTGGTTCCGTTGAATGTGACCGTGAAGCTGTTTTCCGTGGAAGTGGGAGACGAAATCGGTTTCAAAGATACGTTGATTTGTTTCCATGATGTCTGTGATCCATTGACGGCTACTGAAGCGGAAGCGTAGACGTCGCCACCATGGCTCTGCAGTGCGACGGTGACTGATCCGTTGAATGACGAAGTCGCGGGGAATTTGTAGTAAAAAGAGGCGTTGTAAGTCCACAAGGAGTTTACCTGAATTCCTAGTGATAAGGTGTAAACGACGCTCCAAACACACGGCGTGATCGCTGACCGTAGTATCCTTCGTTTCCAAAGCCAACCTGACCAGAGGCATAATCGGGCATCGTCACCTGGAGTGCATTTGGGAGCACGGACGAGATTGGTGATACATCGGCTACCACATTTATCTGCGCACCACCGATTGCACCCCATCCATACAATGCATCGGGCGTATCTGTGAACACCAAGTCAGGTGTGGTCAAAGAAGTGCTGTCAAATGCCCACTTGGCACGACTTGCTGAAAAGCTCTGTTCTGGAGCACTGGATAAGGGGTGGTTATTATCGTTCGATAACATGACTTGAAACCAACATTCTGCGTAGAGACCACCATCACCACTCTGGGCGGTGGTCAGCAAATACGTTGATCTCGTAGATGTTGTAAGTTCTTACATGCTGTTGAATCGCCACAATAATTATTATAACTCGTTCTCACTGACCAGGGAAGAGATACTCACGTTAATGTCCTGAGAGAAGAATCAAAGGCGTCAGACAAAAAGAGGACGAGCAAGGGGGAGCCGCACTTCAAACATTATTCCATCTAGGCCATGTCAATATGATTGACAATATAGTCAATGGAAGTATGACAACTTACAAAGGAGTGGAGGTATAGAATGGCTCGAATTTCCACTAATCGTCACCAATGTCGCGGCGGCGACGACGCGACTCGCAAGAAGAGCAATAATTTGTGCAAAACAAGCAATAAATAGGAGACACATTGGTCAAGAATGTCTATAGTATGATCAACACACATATATCATGATGCATTCGAGCGACTTGTATGTGCTGACGAAAAGAGACCACGCGAGATATCACAAAATATACCCGTACCCTGCTTATACCACCGATCAGCAGATTTTTAGCGACGGTTGATGCATGATGTCTCGTGAAGAATGGCAGAAACGAGTTCCGGGCCAGTTCCGCCAATCGGTGATGAGTTATACATAGGGCCTTAACAACGCGATCTGTGGCTCATCACCGCCGTCCAGAACGTGTCATGGAGGGCCTGATTCGGCTGACAGCTGGAACACGAAAACGTCAGATTTCCGAGTGTGGGCCCGTAGCGCGCATACATACATACATACTAACTCAGTATAACTCTGCGTTGCTTTCCTGTTTTTGTGTTTGAATATTCCTGGACCGTAGGGACAGGTATTCAAAGCATTAATTCGTGGGAATGACAAGGTCAGACAAGGGTTTCGTTTCCACTTTCGGACGTGGGTTGTGTGATCTTGGATGCGGATCTGTTTGGGATTTGTTTAAGATTACTTGTGAATCAATCCGGGTTAGGTTGCTCTTCGCGACGAGCATTCGTGCGTCTTTTTTCCACTTCCCACCCATTTTCCGCCATGTCCCGGTCTTCCCCATCAATACGGTATTACTTAACAAAAAAGAGAGTCGGGCTGGCGCCCATGGCGCCGGCCTTCTCACGGTCCAGGATCGCCCGGAGGGCTTTGTGGGCCCGTAGCGCGCATACATACATACATACTAACTCAGTATAACTCTGCGTTGCTTTCCTGTTTTTGTGTTTGAATATATATTGAGTGATCTCGAAACCCAACCGCTTCCGTTTTGGTGATCGGAATATCCCGAGGACGGATGGTGACAAGACTGATAAGTAATTAGGACAAATTTAGGGTGAAACCATCAGACTCACTGAGATCACACCCCGGGGCTCGTGCGTGGTCTCTAGGAGATGATGTCGCTCAAGACAGCACTGCCTGGTACAGGGGGCACGGCGGAAAGGGTTATCGCGAGGCCAGCTTGCAAGGCGACGGTGGTGAGCTACTTGGAATGCTGGACATGGGGGATCAAGACTAGGATCGGTGCCAGACCGATCCTGCAGCCTCAAAGCGTGGGCCGCGATAAGAGTGGTGGAAAGTGTCAGTTGGTGCAATGATTCAATAGCGAGTTGAGGAGTGATCGAATCAACGGAGCCCCACGACAGTGACTGTTTCTCAACATCTTCTCATTATTGGTCGCATTTGACCATCGTGTCCGCTGTACGGTGTACGGTGTTGATGGCCGAGGTCGGAATTCCGTCCCGTTAGTAGTTACTCGGGAAGGTTCAAGTTGAAAGTGCGGTTGCGGCGTCGTGGCAGTGGGGGAAGAGCCTGAGAGTCGAGGCCTGAGGCCTGAGGGCCCATTTCAGCGAGCCCGCGTAACGACACAATGGACTCCAGAGCTTTGAGCTCGAGGAGAAGGGGAAGTGGTCAGCCACTGCAAGGCTCAGGGAGCACTCCATGTCCACTAGGATGCTAGTGTCCTATGGAATGACCGTCAAGGAGTCACAGATTGCATTTGAACTTGAGAAGAAGAACTTCAAGAAGGGCGTGAGACAGGCGGTGCCAGCAAGTCACTGCACTGGCTGCATCAGCTGGATCATCCGTCCGACTTGGTTACATACTTCGGCTATGCATGAAGAGAAAAAAGGTCACGAGATGCAACACGATGCGAACAAACAACGCACCTTTACCCGGTCCTCCGCCGTTGTCGCCATAGTCGAGGTCCGCCAATCCTTCGTAGTAGTCGTGACTCATGTTCCAGAACCTGTTCTCCGACGGGACCATGTCGCGCACGGACTCTGTTACGCAGACCGTCAGTGAAGAAACGTGGATGCGTACGACACGAACGAGGGAGGAAAGACGACGTACTTTCCTTGGATAGCTGTATCAACATGGTGCTCGCAGAGAGAATCACGCTGGCGCGTGGATCCCTGAGCAAATCCAAGACCCCCTGAACTACTAGTGCGCATAAATTCTCTGTGCGGACGAGACATCAACCTCACGTCATCCCAAAAGAAGAGGGAAGGAAGGGGAAGACCTACCTTTATTCGCAAAATCTCCGCTGCAATCCTTTGCACTCTTCGATGAGGAACACACAACGCGTTCACCACGTGAGGAATCACCCCCTTCGCGTCGCGATCTTGAAGCGTGCCTCCGCCCTTTTCTGTAGACCGATCAGTAAGAGAGAAAAACAGGGGAGACGACCACAAGACGACAAGAGGCACTCACCGAACTTAGTAAAGGCTCGCAAACAGTGCAAGCCCGCGTAGACGCTCTCGTATTATTTAGATTTGATCATGTTCTTCAGCTCGCTGACAGCTCCGGCGCTTAAGACGGCGATTCGTAATCGTTCTGGCAAGTCCCCAAAACACAGCTTTGTCAGATGTCACACCAAGCCGAGTGAGCGCATGCGAGCGACTGACCACACGAGCAGCCTAGACAAGACTTGAAAACCATCTTCTCCCCTCAGACCATCGAACCAACGACGCTGAAGCATACCCATGGTGTTCGCGAGAGCAACGACCTTGTCTTCCGACACCACGGCTGCGACGTCGTCTGTTAGAGTGAGTCAACAATCCGCGTCGCTGTCCAACCCAAAGGCAAGGTGACGTACTGATCTTGACGAGACGCGCTAGCGCCGAGGCTGCAGAAAGAGCGGTCGACTTGCGGTTCAGCCGCGCGACGAGAACTGGAATCGTCTTTTCCGCATCGATGGCGTCTTTCACGGCCGTCCTTACTGCATATGTATGCCCTTTGAGCACAAGATCTGGAACCACGACGGTGCCAAGACTCACCTTCCGTGTTCCCAAGCGTGACCAAGGCGAGGATTTCGGAGAGATTCACTTGCAACTGGAACGCAGCGCTTCGGTAATATCGGTCACCGCCTCGATATCTATGAGTTTCTGCGCAAGGTCAACATCCACTGGCGTAGACGACATTGCATCACTGTGAGCATGAGACGGTCACAAAGGTCGGATAACGTCGACGCACGCTTCATCAACATGGACAAGGCTTGCGCGCGTCGTCACAAAATTCAACGAGTTTCTTCAAGTTTTCTTCGTTGATCAATCTCGACCTCAACTCTGCCCGCTTGCAAAGAGAGGGCAAGTATATACAGGCCTGACGACACTCCCTGCTGTTCAAAAGCTCAGCAACACCTTCCGTAATCTGTCGAGGAAGCTCTCTGTGGGCCGGCCATTCCCACTCCAACTCGCAGTACGTGGCCGCAGTGCTGAGTTGTATCACCTTGTCTGTGTTGTTCAGAAACTTCGACAAGATTTTTCCGCGTCCCTGCAGGTATTAATCGTGTGTTTGCATTCGTCTGAGTACATATTAAGTCGTTGTTAGCGCCGATGGAATCATGAGGAATGAACGCACCAAAGCTAGACACGAAGGCCAGACGATCCAGCACCTCCTTGATGGGCTGGCCTGGTTTGAGATGGTCGAGCAGAGCCCGAATGGAACATGCGTCGAAGATGTCCTTTTCCCATAAATTCGTTAGCTCCTGAAGCCGCTGATGACTCACCGCACCGTTCCAGGACATGGGCTCTGGCCACATTTCAGGTATGTCGTAGGGGTGAGCATAGGCTTGTAGTTGTTCTTGAACAGCACGGACACGTGCACCTTTTGTCCTGGCACGATCCTGCGTGGACCCCCAAAGTGAGGCCTGCTGATGGTCAGGATGGTTCTCGAATGCTGTTTCAGGACCCCACCTGGAAGTGCGTCTATCCGAGTTGTAGTATAGCAAACATTTCAAGGGAGATAGTTCCAGCGGCCACCACTGAATAGGTATCGAGTTCGTAACCCTTTTGTTTAGATCGTCGATTTTCCACATCACGTCTGCGGGTTCCATTTCCAGCCCGGCAGCGACAGCTTGACTCCGCATCCACAGCAACGGGATGTCCCCGGACTGGAATTGGGACCTCAATCAGTTGAAGAAGACTTACACGTCTCCGTACGCGGGGTCGAATATGGCCATGATTTGGTTTGGAGTGACGTCAGTCGAGCCGAAGATGTGTGTGTTGGGTGGTACCCTGGGGCGTGGTCCCTGTGTATCTGTTGGATGTCCTGCGGGGCGAATGAGCGACGGCATAGAATGCTGATCTGTGCCAAAGATGCCGAGCGGGGGTGAGCTGGACGGCGACCTCAGATCGGCCGTTGTTTGGCACGTAAGACCCGCCGAGAGTTGTAGTGATGACCTGGTGGCCAAAGCAAACGCCTGCCAGATCGTGGACACGAGAGTGTATGTATGTGTCGATATGAGTGGGAGCGTCTGGGAACGAGGCAGCGAGTGCGTTCATTTACCAAATACTTTCATGTATGGTTTGTCTGTGACGATGCGCCGGACGTAGGCGACGAGGTTGCTGACCCACTCGACGTCCTCTTTGGCACTTGAGTCTGCGTCACTGGGGGTGAGATCGGGTCGGAAAAAAGGACGTGGGGACGTACGAGCTTCGGTGATGAAGAGGCCGTCGTAGTAAACGCTATCTGGTGGGTAATTCCCGCCCTTGAAGACGTCCAACGCATCGAACGTGAACGTGCGACGGGCGTCCGAGTTGATCCGTGCGAGTGATGAGAACAAGAGGCGCGTGAAGATAACATGGGACAAACTGGAGTGAACTTGGTAAAGAAGGTGATACTAAGTACGTTCTAAGTTTCAGCTAGTACAAATGAAGGTCAACAGGTAAAGATAGTAACTCCGCCAGCCCCGCCTGCATTTCTCCTATATCGTAGATAGTATCAATCGATCCGTCTTGTATACTACTCAGGAAGCTGTAGATTTGGCGCATGCAGTTTCCAAAGTTGTTGATGTAGGCGGTGTGAACATGGGGGAAATTGCCAGCGAATGACATATGTGCGTAATGCTCTATTTCCAGGGCAAGCTAAGATAAATCGGTATTACTACTCAAAGCAGAAAAATAAGCTCAGTACTCACGGCAGTGAGTACGAAAGAAACGCTCTCAAGGTCGAGGGGAACATCGTGAGAGAGCTTCAAAGAGGGAACGGCATGCGGGATAAAAACAGAAAACCAGCCAGCAGAATTAGTCAGTTTGAGCGCGTGAATTATGATGGCCCTCGTGCCGTGATCGCTAAACCAAAGAATCTTGGTGGAACATTAGAAGTTGTGAAAAAAAGTTCGAGAAAGAAAAGTACTTACCTTCAAGTTCTGACTCGAGGAACCTTGCAAAATCATGTGCCAATGGGAGAATCCGTAAGTGTCATCCCACTTGGAGATTGCGATCAACCACGGTATGTCCAACGTCGAGGGTGCTGTGACATCCATAACGATGCGGCTACGGGGATACCGCCGCGTGGAGTTCGGGCTGGGCGGAGAGAGGAGGCGACGAATGCATGCGCGCACATGCGAGAAGAAGACGGTCGGGACGTCGATAAGTTTGGCCCATAATAAGTTGCAGAAAGTGTCGTCCGTCATGCTGGTACGAAAGGATGTCATCGAGTCTGATCCCAAACTCGATGAGACTAAACAGTGATTAAAGAGTGATTAAAGAAACGAAAAGAAGTAGGAAAAGCTCACCTTCAACTGGGGTCCAGCTGGGGTCGTTCCTCAACCAGCAGTGCCAGGTGAGGGTGTCTTGGATGACGGCAAGGGCGTGCTCCCGGGTGAGGAGGAGTGAAGGAAGGATTTTGCCGCGTAAAATGAGGTACGATACGCGACAGCGGGCCTCGTAATAAATATACCACCACTCCCCTGGTTCCTTCGCCAGAAGGAGCAGAAATTGATCTAGTAGAACGCTGTGAGTACTTGAAACGTGAGTCGGACCAGAGTCCTACCTTCGAGCGAGAATACCGAAGACAGGAGGGAACTGGAACTTGGTGGATGCGGTGGGTGTCGGATGGCGAGCTCGTAAACTGGCGGAGGACTGTTGTTGGACCCAGGAGACCCAGGGGGATCTGTTCCGGAGTCGCGTTGTTGGTTGTTAGACGGGCTGAGACTCATCAGAAGTGGGGACGGGCCCAGGGAGGCACACGGGGTGAGGGTGCCAGTGGACGGACAGTGAGTGACGGACAAAACCTGTATTTATGTTAGCGCCTCAAGGCCTCATGACCTGCGCATGTATAGCCGCTACTGGCCGACCGGCCATCTGCAAAACCGCTAGTATCGTTATCGCTGACTCGGAATTCATTTTCGTGAAGGGTTGTCCAATCATAGTTGTTGCATTCGAGCCGAAGAAAGGAATGAATGGTCAGGGCACGAAACGTAAGTGGCCTTGAGCTTTTCTATCGATTACAATCTGACTGAGATCTGAGATTCTGGCCCATCGGGACGGCGATCTCAGAATGCAGTTTTTGAATGAAAATATATATAGCATATATCTACCTGTGATGACGTTCGACACGCCGTTACACGGTAACACGATGATCATCGCATCGTTGTATGGTGCGTTGTCGTTGTCGGTGCCACACCCGCGGATAAACCCATGGGAACGGGAACGGGTGCCAACGTAATGGTGGCAGGCGGGCGGGGTGTGTGTGGACGAGCAACTGGGCGAGGTAGGAAGGCAGGCTCGGTTCGAACCTGCCAAAAGTTAGTCTAGTGCTCGCCATACAAACCCACAACAGTGTGTGAAAGTGTGACATTGTCCATACGTCAGCAATATACTTTGATTAGCAAGAAACGCGAAACTGGCCCGCGCTCTCGCCTCGTCCGAATACCGTCCCACGATAACGCTGCTTACAAGGTCGTTCAGAGTGAAATCCAACGACATCGACTGTGAGTACTTACTCGCATCCTAGACTTTAACAACGTCATGCTTGCCTTCTCCTGAGCGACGTCGGCAATGAAGGCGAGGACCGCGTATCCCTGATCGACGAGCAACGTGAGGATGCAAGGGCTATCTCATGGTCATGAATGTTGCAAGTATTGACGGCAAAGACCAACGCACCAAGACCGCGTAGCAAGCAAGACGCACCTTTCGTGCCAGTGAATGTTGTGGTGGAACTTGGAAGCGAGGCAGGTTACATAAATATCTGGATCAGGCAATGATCGGGAGTGATAATCTGATCTGATCACCCCGTCAGAGAATTCAGTTGTCTGATCAGTGAGGCTAGAATCTAGATCGCCGAGAGATCTACAGCAATAAATCGTAGCGGCACTGTCACGCCAAGACCCCGACTCCACTTTGAATGAGAAATATCAAATATGTGACACGCAACTTTTAATGCTGGGGTGGGTGAACGGCTGCGCATCGTGCAATTTCCGGGCGCTGACGAAGAGGGCAGGAAACGTCGACAGCACGTGTATCATAACTGCATGGACGAGGAGGCACTAGAAGGATGGGGAAATCGAGAAAATGGCTAGAATAACAAACGTATGTACCTGTTTTGTAATGAAAACCAGATACGGTGTCACAAGGAGAAACGAGAATGATTAAAGCTCGACAGGAAGAAATGAAGAGAAAACGATAAGAAAAAAGAGAGATGGTGTCCATGGCCAGAATTCGATCGCAGGGACATGATGCCGCACGATAGCACCTGGTCGAACTGTCCGTAAAACGAGTGCAAATGGTACAATCCTCACAAACGGCGCATTGTCAGAATGAAAGGTATATGTGCCACGGGATCATTCAAAGTGGAACTCCTGTCTCAAGCCTGAGCCACAAAGGAGCCTGGGAAGTGAATTTAGGAAGAGCACCGAATGAGGTGAAGCATTGTCAGTACATACCTTGAGTTGAGGAGAGACGAGACGGGGATGCGAAGTATACACTGCTCGTTCCAACAGGTCGATTTAACTCCGTGGTGGTCTTTGAGTTGAAATCGACGAGCGTAATGGTCTCTGCATGATGATGCGATGTGGCGATGAACCTTAGGATCGTTTCTCCAGATTCAGACGGTGTGACCAAATTTCCAAAAGCTCGGATTTGAAGACCAGGATGCCGACGAACACTCCACAAATTAAGCAGAGCGTAAGTTCGATCGTCCGAGGGATGAGTTGTGCACGACCGTGCATGAGACTCGTGTCAAGGTGTGGGATGTTGATATTTATTTTGGGAACGCTTCGTGGCGCTGTTTTCGAACAAGTGGACGTGTGAGTAGTTGCCTTCATCACGAAAGTTTCTCCCTTTGTAAGAGGTTCAGTTCGAGGAATGACGAAAAGACGAGTGCTCACCGACTCGATCCCGCACTCGAGATGTAACTCGAAAGAGAGATGAAAGCGTGAAACGCATAAAGGAAGATACGTGCTACGCGACCGTTGAATTATGGTAGAATGCACAGGTCCGAGTCTCGTGGGTTTGGCTCCACGAGAGGTTCCCCATTGTTGTCGCGACCATCGTGTTTCCGCACTTTCCTTCGACACCAAAGCGAGCGAAGAACTTGTGCAATCCACCAAGATAAATTACTGATACCAACTTGTACCGCAGGTGATGAATTCGTAAGGCATCACGAAGCTTTCTTTGAGAGTCTCGAGGTAGAGAAGGGGTGGTGGAAAAGATTTGCTTACCGTGACATTACTCCATTTTTCCCAGTCATCAAGTCGGTCGCACGATATGCATAGACTTGTAAACTCATGAAAATGCTGTCCTAAGCACATGAGAAGTTATCTGCGGACCAACGACCCTGTACTAACTGAGCACGGTCATTTGAGTGAAATAGGCAATCGTAATTTTGGCGCAGTTGGTCCAGCCTCGTCAGATATTCTCTTTGGTGTATTTTTATGAGCAATGTCAGACACTATCCTTTTCCTCCTGGTCACGGTCGTTGCGATATCAGGGAATCAGGGATGCGGTTCACAGACTGCTTTGATTCTGTCTCGAGCGACGAGCACTGATATTAACTCGCTCTACGTAACCCGTAGTGACGAACGTAAGTTTGTTGTGTTCGATTAGTATCTGAAAGAGTTTTACTTCAATGAACAGTTCAGAGGGGAGACTTATCAAGTTTCTTCACCGGAGGCAGCCACGTAAGCACCAAAGCCTCCCTCGGATAGGTCGACTGGTACATTCGGAAGTGTTTTGCCCTGAGCGGAATGGCTAGTAATCGCAAACGCGGGCTGGATAGGAAGATGGTTTCGAGTGATTCGAATTTTTTATCTCCTGCCATCGTCACCATGGTCCATCAATGAAGGTCGTGAACGTCCAGGTCACAGGCGTGATGAGAAAGTATGGGGAAAGGATGATCCCACGCCGTGTGGAAGGAGGTTTTCCGCGGACGGAACTGATTATGTATTGTATTCAGACTTCAGCAAGCCCGAGATAAGTTTGAACATAGACAACTCAGACTCTGGATTTGAAGGATCTTACCGGTTACCAATGATACTCACACTAATCCCCCCTGTGATACCGTGCCGCCATATGGTGATTCTGGTCAAGGGCTCGTTTTTCCGATCGGGGGTCAGAAGAAACTTCAAGAAAGGAGAGAAATTGCTGGCCCATCCGTCGCTGAGATGAACACTGGGACACGATTCGTCGATTCGTCTACTAGTAGCTCGTTCCGACGTTACTAACATCGCCCGCTTCCTCATGCTAGTCTATAACATTGGAGAATAGGAATACTCCACTACTGTACTAATATGAATATGCATATGGAACGCTACTGCCTATTTTCAGGCCACATTATTATTATATTATTATTATTACGTCAACTCGGCCTTGACGCAACTTGAAACGTTGGCTTGCTTTCCTCACGAAATGCACGCATCGACTCGGATGGGCCTAGTAACTAAATGTTCGTGCGCCGCAGGGTGTTGATTATGCGGGCGAGTCGTGATATCATGTCGATAAGTTAATATTCTCCCTTGCCAACTTGGGCAAATTACTAGAGAAAACATGTTCACCGTGAGATTCCGCGACCTGTTTTACCACCATTGATACTTGCAAAACTTCTTCGAATCTGGTGAGAGTCCTGAGTCCGGAGTGGTAACCCTGACGCAGCACCACGACACTAGGTCGCAATTGATATCTTGGGCTGAAACCAAGGCAAACTTAACTGGCTTCAATGTTTATGCTTTGATTTGAATCAATGGCTTTGGCAGGTGGTGCCAGGCTCGGATGAAGGGAGGCCATCTTCCGAATCCGAACAAGTCCACGGCGTGGAGTCCCGGTGTGGACGGCGTGTCTTTTTGTCAGCCGATTTGAAGTAAAATCCAGTCTTTGTCAAAAACACATTCATAATGGTAATCGAGATAGCTAGTCGGAACTCAGATCTATTATATAATGATGCGAAGTTTCTGCCGGCAATCATGGAATATCGGGTCTCCGCAGAATACTCCAAGCGCCACATTGAAGGATGGCCCGTAGTCTCGTTCCCATACGTTCGGAGCGTTGCGGACGGAGTTTGAACGAGCTGAACGAAAAACGCTCCAAGACGAGGTTTCTGCAGCGCAATTTGAAACCCAGCTGTCACTAGATGGCCCGGGGATTTGAACGTTGAACAGCCGAGTCTCCACTGGTTTGATGATGAAGATATGTACATATGAAAGGCGGGTGTGGTCCAAGTCGTTGTCATACTAACAGGATCCGGGCACGGAACATGTGCACGGGAATTATCCATACTATATACTACTATGGCGTGGTTCAGAGCAGGCTCGATTGATTGCAGAATCGTCGTGGAGCATTCACATTTAATAAGTACTAGGTTCGAAGCCCGAAGCCCGCCGCAAACGCGCAACTGACAAGCGAGCCATTTACGTCATGGTAATTTAGCGGCTAACTAGATTGAATGAATGGTAAAGCATAGAATCACACAATTCCTATGGCTGGAAACATGGAAAATTCTGTAGCTAGGGATATGTAAGTGACGGCATGTACAAGACCAAGTATCCGAAGTGCGGAAGAGATCAGCCGATGATCGATGATTGATGAGTGTTAGATTGCAACCCGTGACGACTCGGATCCGAGAAACCCGCCAAGTGTTCAAACGTTTGCGAAAGAACGATGCTATGCCGCATCTGCCTCAAGTTTCCAGTGAGAGGCTTAGCAGAGCTGAATGTAGTAGGATGCCTCGTTTCCCGCTGACTGCGGCCTTCGAAGATTCTGTTGTGTTTCTAGTTTCACTTCGCGTGCTGCTTTGCGAATTATATGATCTCGAAAACGCTGAAGAAAGTAGCAACAGCAACAGCAATTTGAAAGCCTGAAAACAAATTGATAAAATATATCTTGACGAGTGATCAAATTTGCTGTAAATACACCATGCCCCGTGGCGGCATCACTTAGCGAATACAGAGGTTTGTTTGCTTCACATAGTACTCGATGGAAACGTTTCTGATCGACACGATCAAGTTCACTGACACCCCCTGAGTCTCTATGCAATCTCGAATGCGAGGACACCTCCTTTCCTTTCCCCTGTTACACGTCCACGACTTGAACACGCCTGCGCATGCAATGCAGTAGCCTGTCCCTCGCTGCGGTTGTTTTGACTCATCGGGTATCAACTTCTTTTCGCCCCAGGGACCCTGGCGCGTTTGCGTGGGTTCAGGGCCTCGCTACTAGATAAGATAGATATCAGAATGTTCGATTCGATCACATAGCATGAGATGAGATCTGGCCTAAAATTGGCCATCGAGCCGAAACGGCGACCTGCCCCGTGTGCGAACGCTACTAATCAGTGAAACTGCGGTACTGCGCCGCGTCTGCGCGTTTTCGCCAGATACCAGGTAGCGTGCTCCGACTCATCAGCAGAGTTCCACCAGCAACTCTTTGGCGAAATCACGACCGCCCCTTACAGCTACCTGACTGTCAGATTTCCAGTCTGGAAGGTCGAGTAGCTGTTCATCATAGACTCGGATCACCTTGTACTTCCTGCTTGCGAACTCGACATTTTTGAACTCGCCAGGGCTCCACTCCTCAATTGCGCAATGGATCCGTCATGAGGGATGCCTAAGTTAGTTGATCACAGCTGCCAATCGATATGTGATCACTTACTGTGGTCACCACGAAAGTGATCCTGATCAGAATGGGAGAGCAACACTGAGGAAGACAAATACCTTCCGCCGATCTCTATAGGCGAACCAGACCGTATTCAAGTTGATGATTTGAGAATCAGCCTATTCTTATTCTGATTGTCCTATCCATCGGGTCCAACGGACTGTTAGATGCACTCAGTCGCCGAAACAACCACAAACTCTATCGAAGAAGTTGACATAAATACATTGGCTAGGTTCTCCACCACGACGGTTACACGGCGTATGACTCAGATCTGCGACGGGTGCGATGTCTTTGTGTACGACATGGCGTGGGAGAGACACCCTGTCAGGGCAGAATTCTAGACCCTCCATTTGACTGCAGGAATCAAGCACGATAAGCTGGACAAGTACCACACGGCGAGTCGAGAGTGGATGGTGAAGTAAATGAGCGTGATCAGAATGTGGCTACATGGGTTGGTAACCTAGGAGGGAAATGGGTTCTTTGACTCGGGTCAAGCCTGAGAGGATGCTTACGTTGTTCTCAGCGCGAACAATGAGACGAGCACATCATCGGCGGGCTCTTCGTCAAGCGATGGGTCAGTGAACAACTTGGGTATGTGCTGCACCAGCAGGTCGCGGGCAATCTGGACCTGTGAGAGGCAGAAACGTTGAACGACGCGCCCGGTGACGCAACGTGACGACGAGATTGCAAAGGTGGCATTCACCGGGCCCGTCGGTGGTAGGCTAGGAACGGGTTAGCGACTTGGTCTTCTGGAGAAAACACGACTGAATGAAGTGGTCGAGCCGATCGTCGGACTCATAAGAACCATAATTGGAGGCATCGTTGAGGATGGACGACGAGTCGAGCGCCAGAGAGTCTGAATCAGCGTCGATGTTAAAAGTCTCCGAGTCTGTGCATTGGAAAGGGTTGGGTGGCAGGGGAAATTTTCTGCTCCGTCGAGACTGAGGGCAGTTGTAGTCTGGAGGGTGGGTGAGGGAAACTTGGAAGTGGTACTTCATCGACTCAAAACGATGCCGAGCACGAGCTTGCTACACGATTATGTGAGTAGTTATTTGATTTGAGCACGCCATGGCTGGGGGATCTGGGTTGCGCGAAGGGTAACCAAGATGGGGCTACTTGGGCTGTCGGGCCTCATTTGCCAGTCGGTCGTCCCTCTCCAAGAATTAGGGCCACATTAGACCCGGTCTCGGGACAATGCGCGCAGTGACGGGCAAGGGAAATGGGATGGGCGTGCGGTTACGAGTCCACGAAAGCTCTCGTCAAGGGGATACCGCTACCCAGACCCGTCGCTCTTCCAAGGCCGTGTAGGTAATTATCAACTGTAGCATTCGAGGGGAGTGAAACCCTTCCAGCAGTTGGTGCCTATGAGATGGGTGAGGGGTGGGTGGGGATTAAAAGGAGGCTGCTTACTATCAGCGAAAGCAGCGATCATCCGAAGACGATCCCACGGGCCAGCCGGGCAGTCGTCGAAGCTCCTTTCGGGTTGCTCGCCTGCGATGCTTCGTTACCATGCTGTACCGCATCACGAAACTGGCCATGATGTGTCCGGCCCCCTCCATGCACGGTGGCATTGGATGAGAAACTTTGATGGGAAGCTATATATGCCAGTGGCACTGACATGTTAGCCTGAGTATGTAGCATGAAATGGGGTCACTTAGTGGTGCGGACACAGATCTACATGTTTCTAGAGTGGCACCAGTGGCCTGCTTCCTTCACCAGGAATCGGAAACATGTACTTTGAATTTTGCACTGTGTTCGACGGACAGTGTCAAGGAAATCATTGCACATGCGTCACACTAGAGGCAAAGGCACGTTTGCGAGGGTGGGAAATATTACCAAGGGGAAGTGGCAGCGCGGAACGTGATCAGGCTCATCAAAGCACATGCCGACACGAGCAATAGAGAACATGATCCTCGAAGAGCAGAGGAAGACACGGATGAAACACTAGAATTAGAGGAGTATGCGCCTAGCTTGCCCATGATCAAGGTTACTCTGGGTCTGGTAAGTATATTCTGTGCGTTTTCAGACCAAATTTACCGAATTCCTGGATAGACGAAATCGGCATATGAAGTGGCTGGCGTCGTAGGTACCAAGGACGATGGAACCGACGATCTCGGAGCAGAAGTTGCGTGGCGGTCTTATGGGTGCAAGGTAATGGACGAGGAGGGGATGTGGATTTGACTAAGTAATCGGTTTCGTTGATATTGTCTTCCTCGTCATTCACTTTACGCGATTTTTAGAGTACTGCTGGGTTGCCCTGGCAATGTGTTGTTTTTTATAGTTACGCATATAGATTTTCCGTCTGTCTCTGCAAATAATCGAGGAGTGTGTTTTTTCTTTGGAACATCCCGATCACCCATCTGGCGGGGCACCCTCTGTCGGCGACGTGGTCATCTCCCTGCCAACGTATGGTATCTCGGACGAAGTGGTTCAGGAACGGGCATAATTAACAATCGGATTGAATCAGTCCGTTCAGCGTGGCAGTTGCTTTTCACCGACGTCGGTGCGGGGTGGGTACTTACAGTAACGTTACCGATCGCGAGTCGCCGTCGCGACGGCCAAAATGCTAGTCAAGTCGGCGAACGGAACTTTGGACGTGATCGAGTCCCTGATGGCGAAGGAGGCATGGCAGAAAGTGCCAGCAGAACCAGTTAATTAATCACAACCTCGACGAGTCCGAGTCAGGGAACGCACCTAACCTTTCCTGCGGCAATGATAAGGTACTCTTGTGTGTGGGTCATATCAGGGATTCGTGGATGCCAGACTAGGCAGCATTAGACTGTCAGTGCTGCTCAGTTGGCTGTCGTGCGGATTCACTCGTCGGGTCCGCAGCAAGACTCAGATTCAGAAGGCGGTGTGCTGCTTTTGGCCACGTGGGTTTCTTGTCGCGTCAAGTTCGGAAACTCCCGTGGGCTTCAATTTCACACTTTTCTTGTCACGGTAAAATAACCAAGGAAACGGAATGCACAACTTGTATTCACTTTGTACGGACAAAAAGGCAAGGGATGAGTTCACCAATCTTAAACGAGACTGAGACATCGTGTATAATGCAGGACAAAGTTCGAACGACACGCTGGTTTCGCGATGTGATTCGGATGCTCGTTTGTCGCTGGACACTCGGACAAGGGGAGACCTCGGCGTCCATCCACCAATCAGGCATGCGCGCCTTCCGGAAGTGACTCGCAAACAGCGGGCGTCTGGTGTCAACGACTCCCGCCTCAAATGGATCTGAAGCTGAACGTCGACATTCAAACTCGTTCTCCCGGGGGTCAGCGCACCGAGCCCGCGCAGGACCGACATTCCAAATTGAAACCGTTTCCCCTGGACCTGATCGTCGTATATGAAATTTCAAAATGTGAGAGTGGGCTGATCGAATGACTCGGGGAGTTCGATCGCAGGACGAACGACGAGAGTCGCCCAAGTCGAATCTATTCGAGGTCTCAGTCAGCCTCGTCGTTGCCTGCGTAATCATGTTCTTGTTATCGTCGTCGTCGTCGTCGGCCTGGCGTTGCCTGCCCGGTGGTTGCTGGCCAAGGTGAGACAGCATGCCCAGCTGGCAGATCTTCGGCCAGGGTATAAATGAATGTCGTCTGGGATTGCGGACGAGACAACGTCCAAGGCACCCAGGTTCATCACAAGTTGTCTCGTCCCGTCCCTAGTCGTCTCGCGCCATTCCATCGCAATCACTGGAGAGGGGGCCATGGTGTCTAGTGTCCAAGTCTCTGGCTCTGGCTTGGGCCTGGCGTTTGCGGTCGTCTTGTGGCTGCTTGGGTCGTCAGCGTGGGCCATCCCGCTCGCAGACAGACTGCAGAGTCTCGGCCCGGAAGCCCGGGATTTGTTGAAAAGCACCGTTCCCGCTGCACCACGTTTCCTGGCCTATAACGACGCCTTCATCAGCCCATTTCCGTCTGCGTCGCAGCTTTCGGTGAGTATGACCGATTTCGGTGGTTGTCTTCCGACATGGCTTATTTTTTCTTCTTGTCGTGCAGGGGTTCAACGTCTTGTAAGTGGTGCTGGCCACGCATGCATCGATCATCTGATAGCGAAGACTCACGAATAACCGTTTTCTCTTTTTGATACATCTAGTGCGCTCGGATTCCTGCTCACGTCTGGACCAGTCGACCAAGCCGAGGCATGGGCGACTCTCACCCCCAGTCAGCGTAGCACGTACCTCCAAGAGTACGAAGCGGCAGGCATCTCACTCATCGTATCGGCGTTCGGGTCCACAGACACGCCCACAACATCTGGCCTCAACCCCATGCAGTTGGCGGACACCATGTCTTCTTGGGTGAAGCAGTTTGGGTTTCAAGGCGTTGACGTCGACTATGAGGTATGGGTTGTTTTCGTTGCAAGGGCGGTGTGCTTAACTTTTTTGGGGGGGTGATTAGGATTTTGCTGCGTTTGAGACTACGGGCACGGCTGTACCGTGGCTCGTTAGCTTCACGCAGCAGCTCAGGACGAATCCTCCCCAAGGGCAATTTATTCTTACTCATGCCCGTGGGTCGTTGGATGCTTTCGTATCGTGACAGTTGCTCAAATATAGGTACAGCGGTCGCCCCGTGGTTCTCTCCTGGTTTGTGGAGCGGTGGAGGATATTTGGGTGTGGATCAAAGTGTAGGACATCTAATCGATTGGGTGAGCCGAGACGGTCGATAGACCTCACCCGAGATGATAACTTACCCGTTCCTTTCAGTATAATATACAGGTAAACTCAAAGTTATGTTTCGCTTCTTGATCGATTTCCTGACAAATACACGTACTCAACATACGAAACATATTTACAATGGCGAGTTGCGGTGGCTCATATAATCAATATTTGAAGTACAAATGATCTGGTGTCTGGTTGTATCGTATCGAGCCAACGAGAAAACGAAACAAAATTGCCAACTACGTTAATGGCTTGTATCTATTTCTCGTGGGTAGACCGAATTACTGGGCGGCGAGACGGTGTTTATGCGACACATTTTTATTCCCACGTTGACAAATTGTGCCTAATCGAGAAACTGATTTCAAGTTTTCACCGTGTAGAGCAGAGGCTGAACCACGTGATGTCTGCGAGACGTAGAACTTGAAGTGGCGAGGCTCAAAGGCCACACATCATCCGTTGTATGTCTCCTACATTCTTTGGAATTACACACTGATATCCGTCAGATCTTTGTCAAGTTGCGTTATTGTATTCTCAGACCATCCCACACTGTCACAACGTCTCGTTTATTCCGTGTGATCATGGCCCATGAGTACGATCTTCTGACTTTTCGTATATCGATCGTTGACACAACCTTTTAAGGCCCCTTTCTATCTTTCCGTGCCTCATACAAGAATTCATAGGCATCAGCGCAACCATCAACGCAGCCCAGCGTGGCATCAGAGCAACGACCAACGCAGATCCAGCGCAGAAATATCTCAGTCGATTTC